>MU217061.1:43640-79320 GCA_018584345.1 Thuja plicata | reverse complement strand
ATTGGAGATCACTATTCATACCATTCGGAATTGGACTCAAAAGAAACCAAACAAAGATAGATAGATCAACAGTGTATTGGCAGCCCCCACAGTCAGGATTTGTGAAGCTCAACTTTGATGGGGCATCCAGAGGCAACCCAGGTCAATCAGGGTTAGGTGCATGTTTAAGAGATTGTAAAGGTATAGTACTTGTAATTACAATGACCCATTTACCAATTGGAACTAACAATATGGCAGAGGCTTAGGTGTTATTGTCAGGGTTATTACTTGCAAAGAAAGGGGAATACAAATGGGTCCAGATTGAAGGTGATTTGCAAGTTATAGTGAATGCATGCATTAAGAGACAAACGACTTCATGGCAACTCCATTATATTCTACAACAAATTTGGATTTTAATTGATCAAATCCCTGAAGTGACGATATCGCACACATTAAGAGAAGGGAATAAAGTTGTAGATTGGTTATCCAATTTAGGATGTGATGGTACCACTCACTTCACATTGCAACCTGCAATTATTATCGAACAGTACAATGAATTGCATATGCTGATTTCACAAGAGTTAGTGTATTGTCAGGGATAATCATTATTTGGCAACCTAAAATATATTAACTACCAATACATTGAGAGAGGTGATTGAACCTCATGGCAGTTTACTTCTAGCCGCCATGTTCCGTGCTAAATGACGTCAACAGGATATGGAAAATTACCCAACTTGGCCACGTGGTGTACTTATCATGACATGTATTCAGAAAGGAGACTGGGTAACCATATCATTCACATAGAGCAATGTCCTTCAAATTCTTTGCACGTATATACATGTGCCTTAAAATTATTCCATAATCTTTGACATTATGACACCCTCTGTATGCTGCACTATAACAGGTGAGATAATCTAAACATCTTTTTCATTCCTGCAAGTTAGAAGTTAGAGTGTGCGTGGCCTTTCACTGTCTGAAAATGTCTGTCTTTGGAGGCGTGTGTCAAGTGTGACTCTTGCAATCAATTTCACAAGAATCTGTTGCCTAAAAACTACCGAATTTGGATTGTGCCAAATGTGGATGAAATAGTCCTGCCTTTGCGTATAGATGATAGGGCAATGGATGCGATGTTTGCTATCAATTCGCCAATTATTCGAAGATGTATTCGACAGGTAATTGGAGAAGAAATTTTATCACCATCAACTCAACACTTTCTATTTCCATCAAATGTAGTGTCTATTTTTTTCTTGAATGCAATGGATTTACTATAGTCGGTCCTCCTGTTAGAAACTTTGGTGAGAAAGGTCATTCTTCCATAGTTTTGGAATGAAAATAAACTTGCAAAGGCTATGCAGCAATACGACTTATGGGCTAGACATGTATTAGTTGGTGGGCTCTTTCTGAGGTCCCAATTACTTTGAAGGCACGAGTTCATGGTTATGTTCGAAGCCCTTCAAAAGTTGTTTGAGAATCAGAACCCTCGCTTCATGAAATCGGGTCTTCAAACTATGGCAAGGGCTCTGGGGTACTAGCTCGAAGAAAAAGTGAAGTGGATTGGGTTTGCAATTTTAGATATGCTCAGTTTCTCCAACAAGGATTACACTCCAAAGAGCTCCAAGAGGGCCGACTCAGGGATCTCAATCTGAGAGAACAGCATGGCTCAGGGTTTGGTGCATGGTCTGCAAGATGTTAACGAGTTTGCAGCTCGGGCGATTGAAACTAAAGGAACGGCTCGGCCGGTGGTCGCTTCTGCAGGATGGGAGCATCCCCAATCAAATGTGCAAAACCTCACAAGGGAACAAGAGGAAAATGTTTGGGCTACGACAGAATCAAGATTAGGAAACATGACAGGGTGGGAGACTTGTCCACGTAATCAGATACCCACTAATTGGGAATATCCATCAGGTGAGATGGCGGCCACACATGACGAGGGTTGTGTCGAAATGGAGGAGTAAAATTGCAAATTAAATTTTTTTTGAAATTTTGAAATGTTGATCATTTATTGTAAAATCTGATGAAATAGTATTTATCTGCTCAAAGTTTTTTGTAAAATAGGGGGAAAGATAATTTTCATTTTGCAAAGCTTGAGAAATCCCTCATCGATATAAATAGTTGTAAATATCGATGTTTTTATGAGCGATGATGCTGGGTTTTCTTACTGATTCTTTCCCTGTGAGCTTTTTGAATCAGTTTCTTTTAAAAAAATTAATTATATATACAGTGGCTCGACCACTTTTGCCGAATTTTTTTCTTTTCAGAATTCTATTATTTTTCATGAAATTGTTTTTCTTTGATTTTTAGAATTTTAGAATTAAATTGAATTAAAAATTCAATTTAGAATAAAGCGGAGTTAATTATAAATTAAATGAAATTAAATAGAAATTAGTTAGAAACAAAATTAAATTAATTTTGGGTTATTAATTTAATTGATAAGAAATAATTAGCTAATTTAAATAAATATTGATAATTATTTAAACTATGAGAATTTAAAAATTGAATTTAATTAACTGGTAAAGGCTAATTAATTAAGGAGAAATTAATTAAATAAGATTAATTATTTAATTAATACTAATAAATGATTAAGTGATGAAAATATTAGGATATAGCAGAATAAAGATGATGAATTAAATAATTAAAGAATCATTTAATTAAGAGAGGAATAATTAGTAATCAAATGTGAACTCGCAGGTCTGCCCATTTTTGGGTGTGTATAGTTAGAAGTATTATGGTCTAGAAGTAATTGTTGAAGACAGGTTTTGGTATGTCTATGTGGAAAGGATGCATGTCTTTCAGTGACAGTGGTACATAGTTGCAGATAATAGCTCTATAGTTATCAATGACAATAATACAATTATGCTTCCCATAAGGTTTCTGTTCTGAAAATAAAGGATAAAGATATACTAATGAGTTTCATATAATATTCAAGTTTTGGTCTTGGTTGTGGTATTTCCTTGTGTTCCAGTTTTTAATTTTGTTCTAGAAATAGTGTTTTTATATGTTGTTGTTATCACCAGTTTATGGTCTGGTCCAAAAACATATTGTAATGAATTCTAATGTGGACTGATGACATGTGCTAGTATTTTATATATGACATGTGGATCTCACTGTGGTATGTAGCGATCTAGATACAGTTGGCAAGTTAGGTGTTTCATTGGCTAGTGTGTTTCTACATATATTTGAATTAGCAGATCTAACATTGGGCTATGTGTATTGTGTTCATGTCCCCTCTCTATTCTGGAATTGATCATGCTTCTTGTTGTAGACACCTAAAACTGTCCTTAATTAAATAGATATTTTATTTATTTAATTATAATGCCTTATAGTAATTGAATAAATATTTTTATTTAATTGATTCTTTCATTAATCCTTTTCATCTTTTTTTAAATAAATATTTTTATTTATTTATTTAAATAATTCATTATCCTTTTCTTTTTAAGATTAAATAAATTTTATTTATTTAATTTTAAGCCTTTTCCTCTTTTTTTTTTTTTAAATAAGGTGGCAGCAACCACTTAATATATTAAACTAACATAATTTTTCTTTACACTAGTTTGAAAGGAGCTCCCAGAGAAAAGAACCAGGAAGAAAAACTCCATTCACAACCCCATATCATCAGAAATAGAAAAGAAAATCCCCTGGTAGCTGAATCTAAATAAAAATATATTCCACCCACATTGTGGAAATTACAATTTAGCAAGTTTAGCCAAAAGAAAACCGAGAGGACCTAACTGCTAAACCCACCCAAAAGATAGCTTTTTACAAGTATATCCATTTTTACAAAAAAATGCCCAAAGGCTAGAAGATAGAATGAGATGAGATCTCAGAGCCGAGAGAGTGCTCCATATAACAAGTTGTCGCAAAGATTCAAGGCCAAATTCCACAAAATAAAAAAATGAGAGATTAACACCAACTTCACTTCTTCAAGAAATCTTGTACAGAGCTAACCGAACCCAGATGAAGATCCAAATCTTAGAAAACCTTATCATTGCTAGAATCAACACCAGGACTAGAAGTAGAGGTTTGAAGATGCTGAGGATCGAGGGTAGTAGGAGGAGGTATCATATTAAACTCAATAAGATCCAATAAAGACAACAAGATAGACTAGATGTTGTTAACCATATGTGGACTAAAATTATGCCCATGGAGCTACAAAGTTGTTTTGACAAAATAGAAATTATGACGTTCTAATGCCTTCTTCATACTGACATAAATTGAGAGCACAAAATGATTATTGAGCAAGTCATGATGGTGAAACTGATTACCCACCAATGTTGAACCATTCCACAAATCATAATTATGCAAAGCCCTGCCCAACTTTAGAGCACCCATAAACTCTTTTTTCACAAATTTGTTAGCAAGAATTTCAAGATGGAATGAGGATTGCAATAGATTGAAAGAGTTAGTTAAAAAATAGAGATAACCTGAGATGGAAAGATCATACGTTTTCCCTGGGGGAATAAAACTTCTTCACCCACAATTTTCCTGATAGTCCTTCAAATATGGATGCGTTCACATAGAAACATAACTGCCATGCAATCATCATTAATATGACTAAGAAATGGCTGCTCCCAATCTTCAACCACAAGTGGAACCCTATAGTTATGCAGATACAGTTCCATATGAAGAGAAAAAATATAGAGTAGCCTTCCATCAAGGGACCCAGAGCAAACAAATGAGAAGATTGATGAGCCATATTAACATAAGAAGAGAACCACATAAAATAACAATACCACAGGAAGGAAAACCTTGCAGAAAGTAAAATGGATCAGGTTTAGGATGAAGAGGAGGATAATACATAGAATGTGAAATAAATACAGCTCATCATGTGGTAGAATACAGAATTGAAAATATTGCGCATGCTCAAGTACCAAAACTTAATACCCTCCAATCTGCTTAATCTTCACTTGATCTCAACATTTAATTTGGAATAATGACACAAATGAATGTGAGGATGGAATAAAAATATATTGAATGAGACCAACTCCCGAGAACACACATAAAAGACACAAATAATTTCATGAATGGGTGATATGAGAGTCAACACGAGGGAATGGCAGTGGAGGCAGAGAACCCAACTTTACCACACACACACACACACACATAAATATATACCCTAATTGTCACAATCAAATACAATGAAATGCAAGCATAATGAGATTTCATATAGCATAATGCAAGCAAAATAAAGTATGGGATTATAAAATTAAGAGATGCATACATATGTGGAAAAGCATGACAGAAGAAAGACAATGTTAAGTACTATCTGCATTAATAAAATTTTGGAGTACAATATAATTATGAAAATTGGAAGATAGATAATCAATTTCTAATATAAATAAGCCCAAGTTAGCCAAACAGACTGCCAATGCAATACCTTCTCGATAAATAAGAAAGAGGACCTGCCATAAGAGATTTGAGATAATAACCAAAATCAAGACCCACACAAACTAACCTAAGGTGAAAGAGTAAAAGGGAAGACCAAGGATCAAATGGATGGGACATAAAGAACATGCTCCAAAGCACATATTAATATCTAATAAATAACATAACCAAGAACACTCAATTGTACCTAATATGATGAATTCATATATACATGTGCACAACATTATGGATAAACAAATCCACCATACTACAAACAAAAGCAATACACATACTTATGTTATTAACTAATAGGAACATGTGAGAGGAAGCATGGAAAATGAAGGAGAAGACTAAACAAAACTTTATGCCTTAATAATTCTCATAAGAAAAGGAAAATGATAAAGGGAGAAATATGAAGAAAGGGAATCAACTTCCTTATTGGATGAGCCCAATTTAGCCAAATAATCTGCCAATGCATTACCTTCTCGATAAATGTGAGAAATAATAATTTTATCAAACGAGTCAATTAAAGGCCAAATTAATTACATAATATAGGTAATCTTCCAATTCATAATTGATCTAGACTTACAAACATTAATGATAAGCACAAGATCTCCTTCAATATGGAGGCAAGAAATCTTTAATCTTTTAGCCAAGAGAAGGCCTTCAAGAAGTGCACAAGCCTCATCCAAATTATTAGATCTAGGCAAAATGGGTAACACTTTAAGAGAAAGAACCTGACCAAAATGATTACGTAGAAAAACCTCAATCCCTGACTCACCCGGATTACCTAACGAAGAACCATCAAAATTAAAGCCGTTTCCTCTATTATTTAAATAAATATTATTATTTATTTAGATAATTCATTAGCCTTTTCTATTTTTTTTTGATTGGTAATATTTTTCATTTTCATTGATATGTAAAAGAGGTTACATCATTTTTAAAAATGGATTTCGGTTACAAATATGCAAAAAACTTCCTTGCATTCTACTATCTGCTACTAAGGTCGGCTATGTATTAACATACACTATATCAAAAAATAGTTTTCTATTAACAGAAAAAACAAAAGGAAACTAAAGTCCAACTAGCTGAACCACTTGACAACCTCTTCTTTGGTGAAGTTACCAAAGTCTCCACTTTTCTCCACCAGGGCCCTGACTCGGATCCTTCCCTCGGCTATTCCGCTCATGCATGCAACCTCCTCCTCTCTAGCCTGCCAAGCTATTGTGACCTTTCCACCCCGTCTGGTGACTGACAATTGGCATTGTATTTGTGGCCTTCCATCCTCTCCCAAAGCTGTAGTGGACTTGATGGGTTTCTTCTTCTTTTTTCGCTTCCCCGCGAGCTCAGCTTCACCCATCTCCTTCTCCACCTTTCTCCTCTCCAAGGCAGCCTTTAGATCCTTCCACCCACTTAGAGCCCATGCTATATAGACATCTTCAGGGCTAGTGGTCGACCATATCACAAGCGGCTGTAGGCATCAACTGCCTCTTCCCACCATGCAAAAAGGCACATCTCCAATGTGTAGACCCAACCCCACCTCCACCCTTTGGATAATTTCCTCCACTCCTTCTGCCCATTTGATCACCATGCATTGTCTGACCACCCATATCACCTCCTCCTTTGATTCCGCAACCAAGAGTCTGAGAGCTACAAATAGGGAGGAAATGTCCAAGTTTGTCCTTGTTCTCCACCCATTCTACAAATAATGGTCCCCGAAGATTTCCCTAATGGCCGCCCAAAAGTCATCGCCATCCTCCATGAAAACATGGCTCAATCGGTTCATTATGATGGGGCCTTCAAAGGCTGGGATTTGGCTAGTGGTAGAGAGGGAGAAATTAGCCTCCATTTTGTGCTAATGTTTCTCACAATGAACCTCCCTCTTTCATTTCTCACAATGTTGCCTTGCCTGCGTCGCGGGTGGCTTTAATCTTGCTGCCAAAGTCTCTGGAAATAATGGAAACTAATGATGCTACCATAATTTTTCCAGCCCGCCCATCATATCTCATTACTCTCATCTATACTATCTCGGCCTTTACTTAATGGGAAATCTTAGCTTGGGGGATCCTAAAAAACTCGTGCTCACACGCATCCTCTTGGTTTCATTCATGACTTTGTATTGTGTAGGGATGCCACATGGTTTTGGTGGCATGACACTTCCATTCTTGGTTTTAGGTATATCAATCCCCTACTATAGTTTCCTTCCTTAGTAATTAATGACCTCTATGTTTCATTTCTAAAATATTTGAATATTTCAAATTTATTTTCAAGTGAACTGTTGGCCTCAATGTTTGAAAGTTTATCCACCAACTTGTTTTCCAATCTTGGTACCTGTGAGACTTTGAAGTCTTCTAATTCTCCCATCATGTTCCTGATTCATCTAATATGCTTATTCAAATACCAAGTATCCATTTGACCTTTGGAAATCCCATTTATTACCAGGAGAGAATCACCTTCTAGGTGAATTCTCCTAATCTACAGTCTTCTCGCCATTAGAATGGCCTCGACTGCTGCCAGAAATTTGACCTCATTATTTGTTCCATTCTGTAGCCTTTTGGCACCTAAAGCCAAAATCTCTCCCTTCTCATGTCAGGCAATATATCCTATTCTAGATATTCCAGGGTTGCCGGGAGAGGCACCGTCAAAATTTATTTTGACCCATCCAGGAGATGGGATTGCCATTTACTTCTTTGTACTTTCAACTGGGTTAGAGGTTGCACCCTCCCAATCCCATTAACGGGTAGCCTTTTCTCTTTTAAATAAAATATATTTTATTTATTTTATTTTAATCCCTTTTCCTTTATTTATTTAATAAACATTTTTTGTTTATTTTCTAATTTCACTAATCATTTTCTTCTATTTTCCTAGCCAATCATGTGCAATCACATGGATCAACACAAAAATTTTGAGCTTGTGACAGTTGGCACTTGTCTCTTCATTTGACTTTTATTTTGAAAGTCAACCACCCTTTTTAACCACTTAATCCTAGCTACTCATCTCTTTTGCCTCTTAATCTCCTTCACTCCCACCAAAACCCTACCTAGCCTTTAATCTTAGCCACTCATTTTCCACCTCTTAATCCTAGCCCTTCATTTTCATGACAAGTCCATAAAAGGAGGCCTCACTCCTCATTTTTCAACTAGCGAATATAAGCATTTTTAAAATTAGTTGTGATCATTTGGCATACTTGAGCACTTGCATTCTTGAGTACTTGCACTCTTGAGCACTTAAGCACTTGATCAATCTTGCATTCTAGTTGGATAGTTTGTTGCATCTTCATCTTAGCTTAGATTTTATTTCTTTCATTGTAGCTTAGATTTCATTTGATTAACTTAGTTTGAATCTTGCATCCTCATATTTAGTTAGTTTTCATTTGAATCTAGTTGGTAATCTCTTGCATTTGCATTCTTAGAATAGGTCTTGCATTTACATTCATCATTATGAGATTTGGGGAAAGTTCCACATACTTGTGCTCAAATCCATCATTTCTTCTATTATAAATAATGGGAAGTGTGTACTAAGAGGGGAGGGGTGAATCAATACCTCTAAAACTTTTATCTCTTTTATCCTTTAACCTTTACGTAATCAATTGTTCATCCAACCATTTGTTCTATACTTTATCTGTGTAAGACATCAATTATTTAACTTAATCAAACATGTAAACATTCATAGAAAAATTCATGAAAGTAATTGACTCATAACAGAAGATATGATATCACAGAAAACCTCTGTAAGATGGTAAAAAATACTGTGGGGATGACACCCACAAAATCTTCACTATCTGCATATTGGAAGGGGTCCGTTAAGGCTTACAATTTGATCACTTCTGATGATCTACCCTGTTAGGAGTATTTGTGGAGACCTGTTAAATTCTACTCTGTTAAGAGCTTTAGCAACACTGTTTAGTGTGCACTCAGTTAAGAGATTTACAAAGGACTGTTAAATCCACATTTCCTGAAAGGATTTTTACTTTTTCTTCACTTGTTAGAATGTAAGAAAATTACTCTTTGACCTGATTGTATGAAATCTACTATTTATAATTAAAAATCCATTCAAGATTACATGTATATATGAAACACCTATTGTGATTGAATAATACCTATGCTGCTCAGTAGCCTTTGTTCTTGGTTCTTGATAACCAATTTCAAATTTTGTTGTTCTGGTTCTTGAAACTCTCAGTCTAATCCATAGATGTGTTCGTTGGCTACATTCAACCTATCCTCATATATTTAGAATGATTACAACATATATTTATAAGATAGATTTGACCTAAATAAGTTTCACGTAAAACAAACTTAACTCTATGATCACAGGTTTACAACTTTACCTTGATCTCCTAGTCTGCATGTTTTAAATTCGTTAGACTAATTAAAACACTTACAATAATGTTCCTTGTCCCTTAAGTAATGGTTTTAAAACAAAAAAAAATCTATAAATAGAATATGAATGTTTTATCTAACATGGAAGTCAGATCCACTTTTTGCGGGCTGTAACTGACTTTCGGTGTCTGATGCTCGGTTTGCTCTGAAATCAGTTTTACTATCTTTCAGGTTGCACTGTTTTGTTCTTTCAATTTGTACTATGCTTGTTCTCTCAGTTTTCACTATATCTACTCGTCGGGTTCCTCTATGAGTTTCCTCCTATCTATCAGGTGTCTCTTGTACTTAACACTTTCGATAATGTCTGATATCTATGCTTTTGGTGATTTTTGAAAGTATGTCTTTTAGTGTAGGTTTACTGAAGGTTCAAAAATTGTTTTCCTTTTGTATACTAATGGAAAAATAATGTCTTCAATCTCCCCCTTTGACATTAGTATCAAAAATGGATATGTGTATAAATACTAACATGTTTAGTATGTATACTATGTATGTATCCTATCATTATATGACTCCCCCTAACTATATGCATTATAGTAGTGTATATGTACATGTATATATACTTATACTTTCCTTTTCTCCTTTTCACCTTTTCACCTTATGATAAATGAACATATCATTTCCCCTTTTTTGATATTAAGGACAAAGATGTACAACTTACAAGCTGTCAAAATTTTGGCAAAAATGTGTAACTTATAGATTGTCCAAAATATGGGAATGAGAGGTTGACATTTCTTCCATCATCTATTTCCACTTCTCTTTAAGGTGTTCTAGAGCCATGTGCTCTAATGCAATTCTGGCATGTATATCATAAATGTTGTTTAGGACAGACATTTCTAGGGTGGACATTAGTGTTCTTGCCAGTGTCATGTGCTACTATAGTAATGTGAGGTTGGGTAGAATTAGAGCTTGGAGCTTAGTAACCTCATCTCTAAAATTTGATTCTGCATTTTGAATGTCTTGTCTCAGCTTTCTTGTTTTCTTGATCTGTTCATAATGAAATTTGATTGCATCTTCATTATTAGTGAGACCTTGTGCACTTGCTTGTAGATCAACATCAATTTGTGCTATCTTCTCACTATAATCCTTAGTGAGTTGACGTAAAGTGCATAAATTTTGGATTAATGTTATAGATTCTAAAATGATGGGGTCCAATGTACTTACAAGTTCAAAAAGCTTCACCTTGTTCTCTGCCACTTCTTAGCTGATTTTCACAGATAATTGATCAAGTATGGGAGTATCTTGATCAATGTCAGTGTCAGGTACTATTTGTTGTAGAATGTCTTATGTAGTTTCAAGTACCTTTGATTATTTTGTTTCTTTCTTAAGCTTATCCTAGATAGCTTTTCTCTCATAAAGTCTTGCATACTTTGTTAGCTCAGTTGGATCCAATGTTCTAGGATCACATACTGGAATTTCAATAATTTCATCCAAAGTAATTGGATTCTTCTTCTTCTTCTTCTTCTTCTTCTTCTTCTTCTTCTTCTTCTTCTTTGAGATTTGTGTTGATGTAGATTTATGAACTACTAGTGCTAGTTCATTTGTATTCTCTAAAGTGCTTGGTGTAGGCTTGTTAGATGAAATTTATTTTACCTTCTGCTCAGTGTCAACCTGTTGGTTAGGTGAAGATGTCTCCTTATTAACCTTGGGTTCATCTGCAGATTTTTCTTCTCTATGCTGTGGTGTATCATCTTTCTTTTCTTCTTCACTTTTCTCTTTTTTCTCTCCATCTTTTTCTTGCTTCTTTATACTGCTCATAGAAGATCTAAATTTCTTGCTTCTGAATCTCAATACTCTTGTCAAGTCTATACTTCTCCATTGTAACATATTTTCTCTTAAGTATTTAAGCTTTCCAAATAAGAGATCTAGCTCTGATACCAATTGTTGGAAATAATGGGAAGTGTGTACTGAGAGGTGAGGGGTGAATAAGTACCTCTAAAACTTTTATCTCTTTTATCCTTTAACCTTTATGTAATCAATTGTTCATCCAACCACTTTTTATATACTTTCTTTGTGTAAGACATATCAATTATTTAGCTTAATCAAACATGTAAACATTCATAGAAACACTCATGAAAGTAATTGACTCATAACACAAGATATGATATCATAGAAAACCTCTTTAAGTATGTAAAAACTGCGGTGGGGATGTCACCCACAAAATATTCACTATCTCCAGATTGGAAGGGGCCGGTTAAGGCTTACAATTTGATCACTTCTAAAGATCTACCCTATTAGGAGTATCTATGGAGACCTGTTAAAGTATACTCTGTTAAGAGTTTTAGCAACACTGTTTAGTGTGCACTCGGTAAGAGATTTATAAAGGACTGTTAAATCCACCTTCCTTGAAAGGATTTTTAATTTTTCTTCACTTGTTAGAATGTAAGAAAATTAATCTTTGACCTGATTGTATACAATCTACTATTTCTGATTATAGATCCATTCAAGATTACATGTATATATTTATCACCTATTGTGATTGAATAATACCTCTGCTGCTCGGTAGCCTCTGTTCTTGGTTCTTGATAACCAATTTCAACTTTTGTTGTTCTGGTTCTTGAAACTCTCAGTCTGATCCATAGATGTTTTTGTTGGAGCTACATTCATCCTATACTCATACATTTAGAATGATTACACCATCTATTTATAAGATAGATTTGACCTAATTAAGTTTCACATAAAATAAACTTAACTCTATGATCACAGGTTTACAAATTTACCTTGATCTCCTAGTCTGCATGTTTTAAATTAGTTAGAATGATTAAAACACTTACAATAATGTTCCCTGTCCCTTAAGTAATGGTTTTAAAACAAAACAAAACTCTATAAATAGAATATGAATGTTTTATCTAACGTAGAAGTCCGATCCAATTTTTGTGGGTTGTAACTGACTTTCACTGTCTGATGCTTAGTTTTCTCTGAAATCAATTTTAATATCTTTCAGGTTGCATTGTTTTGTTCTTTTGGTTTGCACTGTGCCTGTTCTCTTGGTTTGCATTGTATCTTCTCGCTGGGTACCTCTATCAGTTTGCTCCTATTGGGTTCCAATTTATCTTTTGCGTGTCTCTTGTACTTAACACTTTTGATGATGTCTGATATCTGTGCTTTTGGTGATCTCTGAAAGTCTGTCTTTCAGTGTAGGTTTATCGAGGGTTCAAAAACTATTTTCCTTTTGTATACTAATGGAAAAATAATGTCTTCATTCTTCATCATTTTGCATCTTGCATAATAGTGGGATTTATTGTATTGTGTTGGGAGAAAACACCCACAAATTCTCTAAGAGAAAATCAAACAAGGTTGATTGGGTGCCCTTTTTTTAGCTCATCCGAGGTTGTAGTGGAAATTTTGTTGTATTTCAAGTTTATTAGCATGCTTTGATTTCTTTGTACTTCTTGTATTTACATGCTATTTTAGGTTTCAGTTTTTTCAAAATTTAGTGCCTTTTAGCATTCTATTCTAGACAGGTGTCTTTGCCTATGGACAGGCGTCTCTAACAGATAGGTGTCTCCGCCTATTGACAGGTGGCTCCACTTAGTTTAGTTTCATTTCACTATATTTTTCATTTTAAGCATTTCTAATTGGGTTTTCATGCAGGGTTTTGTTGTTTTTATTTCCTTCTAACAGTGGTTTTGTAGAATGTTTGACCAAGATCAAAGTGTTTTCAAACTACTAATCCATTTTTTTTGTAGGACACTTGTAGAAGGCTTGATCATTGAAACTAGTAATCAATTTCTTTTGTAGGTTTTCTTAGAGACACAAATGAACTTTGTTTTTTCATTTATCTCACATAGTTTAATTAGGGGGCTTGTGTGCTTGTGGAAAATGGTGGTAGGGATATTCTCTCACCCTTCTTAGGGTGATCAAGATACCAGACCCACCGAATTATCCCTAGTTAGAATAATCCCAAGGAATTAATCAAGTGTCTTGTGTGTTTATAGGATCACAAGTAGTAGGGGTATTATCTCATCCTTTAAGGATGATCAAAATACCAGACCTACTTGTGTGTCCTTTTTTTCTTTCATTGGGATTTGGTACCCCTTTTAGAGTGGCTACCTCCTAAGAGATTTAGCATAGTTAGTGAGAGGGATTTCCCAAGTGGGAACAAGGCAAACCTAGCCTCTTCCAACCCACTATTTAATCAAAAGCTATTGAGACTAATCTCTCAAGGGACATAGCTATTTTAAGATTCATTCTCATGCTTGATATTGTAGGGCTGCAAGGCCTAAATATTTTGTGCATGACTATATTATCTAAGTACTTGTAGGGCTATAGGCCTCAATCCTTCTTGCGGGACTATGGGTGATAGTTGTAAATGAATGTTTCACTATACATTTTTGGATAGAGGCCTACCTGGTTCAACTCCAAAAGTGGTCATAATATTTGTGCAAGGAGGGGGAAGAATCCCTCCTAAAGAAACTCACCATAATTATCCCCTTGAGTGTTTGGAGATGGCTAATATGACATTGATGGTCTCATTGTGTAGTCTCCTTTGAACCATATTCTGTTTAGCTCTCAAAAAAGGCAAAAACATGGGTGCCCTCTAAGGGGGTGACAAGAATATGTGAGACAAATGGATATCAATTTGTAGGAAAATATTTTAACCACTAAGCTATTCCTTAGGTATCTTGTGTTTGAAGTGTCTTCGATTGTGTTGAGACCAATAGAAATATTGGGCTTGAAAAGAGCTATCAGAACATACACATTGTGTTATAATTTCCTTATCATTTCAGACTTCACAAGTGTTTGTATCTGCAAGGTTTCTTTCTCCCTTGTTGGATTGTTTGAAGACAATTTTTTGGTCATGTCATACTTGATTTTGATTTGTTCTTGAATTTTTCTTTCCCATAGATAATTTGACTGCAACATCCTTCAACATCATTAGGCAAACCTAGTCAAGATAGTTTCTCAAGATTTTAGATTCAAAATTTCAATTTTCTATTCAAATCCCTACACAACCATCTCTTCCTATAGACAAATAGCTCTACACATTGGCCTCTCCACCTGCAAACATGCATCTCTACCTGAAACCAGTGAGTTTTGAAATTTTACAGAGATTTTCCATCTCTAGCCCTTGATAGGTTCTCAAAGTGATTTGTTTATTGTTAAAACCCCATTTTTATTTCATCTTCCTAGTCTTTCATCATCTCATTTCAATTTCTCAATCTTGGTAACTTGGAGCACTATCATCTACATTAGACTTCATCAATAAATATCAATCCTTACCTTTCATACCTTCATTAGATTTCCATCTCAAATATAAGGTACAAAGGTTTATCAAAGTGTTAGAAGGATCCTTATCATTAGAAAAAACATTAATCTTGTCACTTGAGAACATCAGTCTATCTTGATTAATCAACCCAATCCTATATTTCTCAAGATCATAAGTCTATCTTTGAGTAGGAAAATATCATCAACATTAATCCTCATTGTTTGCACTTCATTGGATCCTATTTAATTAAGGTTTGTCTTAAACCTTTATAATCAATGCTTATCAATCCAATCTTGAGACTTTGTCTCTTAATCATATCAATTAATCAATTATCCAACCAATAAAGAAATCAATCAATCACATATCCAATCAATCCTTTTATCAATCAATCAATCATCATAATCGATCATAAGTCCAATTTTATCCTAGTTTCTTCGTCAAATCCTTTCATCATCCATAAAATTATTTCAATCTTTCAAATCTTGCAAGGTCATCACTCATTCTAGAAAATACACAACAAGCAACATGTCTCATCTATCTTTTAATATAGATAATGAGAATCCTTTTGATACTCTCATGGGAAGTGGCGTACCTACTATTTACCTACTATTGATATTACCAATGACCCCACTAAAAATGAGCATGAGGAACAACCTGAGGGCGATGGTCCCACTTACCCTCAATTGAAAGCTTTCCTTAATGATCCTCAAAACTTACAAATATTAGAGAAGGTCATTCGACTAAATAAATATGAAATCTTTATGAATCTTTTCAAGGATGGAGTCACAGTCCCTGTCGGTTTTGATTATTCCTTACCTACAAAACAAGTAACAAAGGCTTCTATTCATTATAGTTCTACTATGAATGCATTACAAGCTCAGACTACATCTACTACTATTGGGCCCTCATCATCATCCATTCAAAAATTAATGGTTCAAAATAATGCGGTCTCACAATCTAGTCCTATGACACAAGTTAGTTCTCAGACACAAGTTGGAACTCAATCGTAGAATGTTTCTCAAGCACAAACAAGCTCATTGATTTATCAACCCATGATGTATACTTTGACAAATCAACAACTACAATGATTATTGAATGCCATACCTTCAAAAACCTCTCATTCTAGTATGCATACTACCACAGTTGCACCCTTGGGTTTCAATGCAAGTGTCTTAAACATTGGACAAACATTTCTGCCTCCACCACATTGACCGTTGGGTTCTCAATTTCAAATTTTTCCTCATAACTTTAAAACATCATCTGGCTCCCCTATAGCCACTCACCAATATGTTTCTACTTCAATAGGATTTAAAACATCAATGATTAAAACATCATCAATACCTTTAGGAGGAGGTCAATACTTTGGAATTTCATCAAACACAAACCCGCCTGACTTAGTATGGCAAATCAATGAGCTCAAAGTCAGTTCCAAAGTATCCAAAATGGTGGAAAGAAAGGTTTCTTGTTTGAGGATATATCTCCTTATCCATTTGATAAATCTATCAACTCGATCCCATTCTCAGATAACTTTGAGATACCAAAATTTAATAAATACATAGGGGATACATGCCCTAAATGAAATCTCAAAGAATTTTATGTGGCATGCAAAGAGGTCACCTACAATTAAGATTATCTTAAAATAATTTTCACTAGAAGTCTTGGTGGCCCTGCACTTGAATAGCTGATGAATCTCCCTCAGGGATCCATATCTTTATTTTATAATCTAGCTGAGAAATTTGTTGCATAATAATCCTATAATGTTGACCATCAAGTATCCCTCAATGACTTTTTCAATGCTAAACAAAAGGATGGCGAAAGTTTTTCTAGTTTCCTGCAAAGGTGGAGACACCTTGCTAATCACATTCCTTGGAAGATAGCTGAGAAACAAAAGATTGACATCTTCGCTCAAAATATTCTACCTGACATGGAATTTCATATGAAGATGACTGCCTATGATACGTTTGATATGGGAAAACCATTGAGGATGGGCTCTTGAAAAAGGGTCTCCTTAAGCATTATACTCCTAATTAAAATAATGACAAACCCAAATTCTAGTCCAAGAATAAAGGAGTTGTTAATGATGGAGTCACTGATACCAAGCATGTTCAGAATGTTCAAGCTACTAATAATCAATACAACCATAACAACAACAATAACAAAAATAACAGTCATAATCAGAACAATAAAAAAAAAACAATCAGTCTCAACAAAAACCCTCTCAACAACAAAACCACAATCAAAAATTCCTCTTTCCTTAGAATAACATCAACATTGGTGGGAACAATAATGCTCAATGACTACAATGAACATATACTCCTTTGGAGGAACCTCTTGATATCATCTTTTAGTGACTGGTAGAATAATATTTGATCATACTTCCCAACACCAGACCATTTGATGAAAATCAACCTAAACCTGCTTGGTATAAAGATAATAAATATTGTGACTACCATCATGTCTGGGGACATGATACCAAGAAATGTTGAAATTCAAAAAATATGTCTAAGATCTCATTAATTTGGGGAAAATTTAGGTTAAAGAACAAAATAAGTCATTAAATTCAAAGTTGAATTTTTACAACACTCCTTTTCCTAATCATAATCAAAGAATTCAAAATAATCAGAATGTCAACACTGCTTCAACATCAAACAACAACACTATCCCGTAAGAATACTTGACTAATAACATCATGGGATTTGATGCATCATGTGGAAATATGAATGTCAATGATACATGTGGATTTTATTCTCTCTGTGATCGCATTCAAGAATTCGATAACTCTGTCAATGCTCTCACCCTCAAGGGTATTGATTGCAATGCTACTACTCATTGTGCTAGAGTTACTGTTTAAGTTGCTTCTAATCAAACAAATTCACATGTTGTACCATCCACTGCTAATATACCTCCATCATGATTTGATCTACTATCTCAACTAAGGAAAAATCCCACATAGATATCCATCCTTGAGCTTCTAGATACATCTCTCATTCATAAAGAGATCCTTGAACACGCACTTCGAGGGTCCTATGTTCTAGAAAACATAAATGTTGCTCAATTTCAAGCCATGATTGGTAATCTTGCCGCTCAACAACATCTTGTTTTTACTAACAAAGATTTTTGTTGACCTGATTTAAATCATAACAAACATCTCCACATCGAAGCCCTCATTCATCTCTATAAAATAAAATGGGTCCTTATAGATGGTGGATCTAGGTTAAATTTGTACACTTTTAAAATGATACGATTCATAGTTCTCTCTCAAGATATCATTGATGTTTCCAAAAGAATCACTATAAAGGCATATGATGAATAAGAATGTGAATCAAAAGGTCTGATCACACTCCCTCTTCAAGTGGACCTACGCTGATTGAGACTACATGCCATGTTTTGGACCTTGATCTACATTACAATATACTCCTAGGAAGACCTTGGATACATGTTATAAGAGGTTTTCCTTCCACATTTCATCAATGCTTAAAATTCCCACATCATGGAAGAGAAGTCACCATTCCAAGAGATCTAGAATGATTTCAATATTGCAAGACATTGGAAGGTGTTAGAGCTAATTACCATTCATTAAATGAATTTTCTAGAGTCATTCCTAAGGGCACTTCCAAGTCTTCAATAGAAGAGGCATCTGATAAACCTGAGTCTTCTAAAGGGAAAGAGAAAGATTATGAGGAACATAATTTCACTTCAGATGAAAAATTCACATTTATTGATAAGGGTCCTGGAGATTATAAGATTGAAAATGCTCTTTGCATTGGACAACTTCCCATCTCTCCATGATCTTATGGTAAAACTTCTTGGATTCTCCCTCAGTAGGATAAGGAAATCAGGGAGTACAAAGGTATTTCTTTTACACATTGGGGATCCCTTGCAAATGAGCATATGGAACATGACATACTATCTTGGATTTACGAAGATGGACAAGATTGTAAGGAAACTCAGGTGCAGAAGCAGCTTCCTACACTAATCTCTAAAGGAAAGTATTGTGCAAATTATTTTAAATCCTTACAATTTCAAATTTGTTAACTACTTTAACAATGATATTGAAGCCACATACCATGCATACAGAAAATAGAGAATGACACAATGATTTACTCTGGGGAAAACCTTTCAGTAAAAAAACCCCAGCACTCCAAAACCTGCACAATGTATTATCTTCAACACAATGGTTACAACACACTTGCAATGCAAGTTCTTTCAGGAGACAATTGACACTCTAAGACAAATCCAGTAGCACCAGATCATACCAAAAATACGCTCTTTTTGTATCCTTTCCTGTAACCCTAAAAAATGCTTATATCATGCACTTTCCTTTTTAGGGCAACTTCTAAAGATAGCCGTATTAGGGTTTTACCATTCTTTGATAAAATAGGAACCCTAAATTTTTTTTTGGGGCACTACCCTGAACCCCACGGTTGGGAACAAAGGAGGAAGAGTGTAAAGTACTCAAATTTATTAGTTTCCACATGTCTTGCATGTCTTCACCTGTCATTGAAATCTCCTAGAAATAGCTCTTACATGTCATAGGAATATGTCAACCATTTCAGCCATGATCTCCTTACACACAATTCAAGATGCTGACACATCAAGTGGAGTGACACATCAACATGCCAACTAGACATGTACACTCACACTTAATTAAATTATTTGCAAGAAATTACATTTTACAAAACAAATAATGAGAATAGGAATTATCCAAGGTTGAGACACCTTATTCCTAACATTCCTGTGACCTTCCCTGAAGGAAAGTATTTTAAGGCACCACCTATAGTAGAAAAAAGTAGGATATCATGGTACAAGATTAGGGGCTACTGAAGATGGAATTATAGAGGCCCTTAAATCAGTTGGTTATCCTAAATGTAAAGGGTTGGGTTCCATAGAAACTGGAAGGTCCTTTACTGATAACTATGTTGTGGCTGAATTAGAGACTGACTCTGATGAGGAGTTCCAAGAAATTCCCTTTGAATACATTGAAAATGATCTTATCAATACCCATCGTGACAATGGCCCTGACGATACCTATCATTTTTTATCCATCATAGAATTATATCTTTCATCCCCTAACCTTCCACTCAAAAATCCTAAGCTAATTGATTGGAACTTGCAAGATGAACCACCGTCTCTAGACATTTGTGATTCTAAAAAGGTAGTGGTAGCTCTATTTGGCCTGAGAGATCTTTGAGAATATGAGCATCAAATCATATATGATGAGAAAGTCTAATTTGGTAGCCAAGTCAACTCTCTTATTCACAAAAGTGAAATAAAATAAAAATGAAAAATAAATGTCCCTAGGTGAAAACTTCTTTGAGGCACCTTTTGACAAAGAAAATGTAAAAATAAAGGACACATCTTCAAGTGAAAATCTCTCTAAGGTTCTAGAAGAGGGAGAAGTTGAATTTCCTTTTATGATGCTACCACCAGAAAGATCCTCCATTTTGATTAATCTTGGAACTGAAGATAGCCCTAGAATCACATACATTGCAACATCACTCAATGAACAAGAACACAAAGATATGATTGAATTTATTTTTAAGAAACAAGTGAATTTTCCATGGACTTACAAAGATATGCCCAGTCTTGATTATGATATTTTTGTGCACCATCTTGTGGTAGATCCTAAAATCAAACCTGTCGAGCAAAAATTGTGCAAGATGCATACTAAAGTTGCACTCCTAGTAAAAGTTGAACTGTAAAAGATGTTGGATGTTGATATTATATGACCTATTTATTATCCTGAATCTTGAATGGGTCTCTAACATTGTGCCAGTAGGTAAGCCTATTGGAGGCATTCACATCTATACAGATTTCTAATATCTAAACAAAGCGTGTCCTAAGGATGATTTTCCACTCCCTAACATTAATATTACAGTGGATTTGACAGTTGGACATGAGATTTTGTCCCTTGTGGATGGTTTCTCTAGATATAATATGATCACAATTGTTGAAGAAGATCAACATAAGACTGCATTTACAACTCCTTGGGGTACATTCTATTACAAGGTCATACCCTTTGGTCTTAAGAATGTAGGAGCCACATATCAATGTGCTATGACTATTACATTTCATGATATTATGGAAGATTATGTGGATGGTCTTTTAGCTAAGTCCAAAACAAGAAACTCACACATTGATGTTCTAACAAATATTTTTGATAGATTGGAGAAATACATGGTCAGATTAAATCCTAATAAGTGTGTGTTCAATGTTCAATCAATAAAATTACTTGGTTACATTGTATCTCACCAAGGAATTGAGGTAGATCCCAAAAAGGTGAAAGCTATTTTGGAGATTCTGTCTCCCAAAACACTAAAATTTTTTTGGGGATTACAAGGATGACTTCAGTCAATCAGGAGATTTGTGGTACAACTGGTAGACAAACTTCATCCTTTCTGTCACCTCCTGAGGAAGGACACTAAGTTTGCATGGGATTTCTTAAATTAGAAATATTTTGACCAGATGAAATAATATCTAGCTAATTGAACAATGTTGGTCCCACCTATTCCAGGTCACCCTTTGATCTTATACATTTCAGCAACAACGGTCGCACTGGGAGCCCTCCTAGCTCAACTAGATGATAATGGAAAAGAAAGAGCTATCTATTACTTGAGTAGAATATTAATTAGCTATGAGTTGAAATATACAAACATTGAGAAGGCATGCTTCGGTGTGGATTTTTATTCTCTGAATTTATGTCATTACATGATTAATCATAAGACTCAATTGATTGATAAGATTGATCCATTAAAATACATATTATCTAAAACTGCTCTTACTAGCCGTACTACAAAGTGGGTCATAATTTTGATAAAATTTGACATTGAGTATATGGATCATAAATCCATTAAAGGAAAAGTAATATAATACCATTTGGCAGAAGCTCCTACTCTCAAAGATCATTCTATAGTTACTGATTTCCCAAATGAATCCATTCTCAATGTTACCCCGAGTCCATCATCGAAAATCTATTTCGATGGGTCCTTTACATAGAAAGGCTTAGGGGAAGGCATATTTCTTGTTACACCATAAGGGGATTTTATCCCTAAGTCATACAAGTTCACTTTTTAGTGTACAATTAATATTATAGAGTATGAAGTGTTAGTTTTAGGACTGCGCCTCACGATCCTTTGGAAAATCACTTCTTTATTGGTCTTTAGAGATTCTCAGTTGGTGATCAACAAGTGATAGATGAATTCTAGACAAAAGATGACAAGATCCTTCCTTATCATTGCATGATTGAAGATCTTAAAAATAAATTCACATTACTGGAGTTCCAACAGATCCCACATGCAAATAATAAAGCTGCAGATGCTATGACCACTATCGCCTCCTTGGTATCTATTCCTGAGAATCATGATCTCTATGAATTTATTGTTTAGAATATTACAATCCCTTCCTATGAAAAATGAGAATCAGAAATGATGTGTGCTATTGTAAGTTTTGACTCACCCTAGTATCATGTCATCCTTTCCTACCTTCACGATAAGATCATCCTATTGAATCACATCCCCAACCAACGCAAGACCTTCATTCATTGCACTTCCTGCTACACCATCTTAGGAGATACCCTTTACCAAAATAATTTTGATGGAACCCTCCTTAGGTGTTTAGACTTAGAGGAGGCCAAGACTACATTAGAAGAGGTGCATCAAGGAATCTATGGGGCTCACTCTAGTGGACTCACATTAGCAAAGAAGTTGCTCTGCACTGGATATTACTGGCCTACTATGGAAGAATAAGCATACCATTTTGTGAAGAGATGTGTTCCTTGTCAGCAACATGGTGATTTTATACATGCACCTACCCAAGAACTCCAACCTACCATCACCCCTTGTCCTTTCTCCCATTAGGATTTAGATTTAACTGGCTAGATATTTTCCAATTCCTCCAATGGTCACAAGTATATTATTTTCACTACTGAGTACTTCACTAAATGGGTTGAGATTGTGCCCCTTACTTATATCACAAGTAAAAAAAAATCCAAGTTCATACTCAATTACATTATCTATCAATATGGTGTCCCTCAAGATATCCTCATTGATAATGGATCCCCTTTCAAGAATAGGGATGTTACAAAACTTTGTAATAAATTTGGGATCACAAAAAATTGTTCCTCTTGACATTTCCCACAAGGAAATGGATAGGTTGAAGCTACCAATAAGGCCCTTATGAGAATCCTTAAGAAGACCATTGATGACTTCGGTCATAATTGGCATCTCCAACTCAACTCCACCTTATGGTATTATCATACTTCCATACATACTCCCACTGGCGCCAATCCATTATCCCTTGTTTACAAAACTGAGGTAGTTTTCCCCATTGAAATTGAGCTCCCTTCCCTTAGGATCTCTCTCAAGAATCTAATGTCTGAACAAGAATTCTGAGTTTCTCTCTTGAAAGAGTTGCAACTCCTTGATGAGAGATGCCTTAATGTCCTAAACCATCTCTATGTGTATAAAAATCACCAGTGGCTTCAATTCAAAAATAAGATCAAGCCTCGTGAGTTAAATGTTGGTGAAATTTTCATTCAAAATAATATGAAGAATATTCAAAATCGTAAAAAGAAAGGAAAGTTTGAGCCTGATTGGTTGGGTCCATCCGTGATCACTCATAAGTGTGGTTTTGGAGCTTATCAAATTGTAACACCAGAAGGAGTTCCTATTCCTGATCCAGTCAACATTCTCCATCTCAAGCGGTTCTACACATAATCTCAACAACATTGTGTACAACAATTTATGATCTTAAAAAAATCCTAAAAAATAGGAAATGATCCTGAAAATCCCTAAAAAATGTAAAAAGTCCTTAAAAAAATAAGAAAAAGTTTTTAAAAGTTGCAGTAAACATCCAAAGGTGAAAAATTGGTAAAACAAGTGCATTGGTCAGGTACCATGGTGAAAAACCCTTAAGAGCACCATGTGTAGCTAACCTAGATCCATCATCTATCAAGATTTCCCCTTTTTCCCTTTCATCCATCTCCCCATATCTATACGAGAATCCTATCTTGTTTTGCTAATTCCACCCACTTTGCACACACTCACATGATGCTTCATTGTTAACATAGTTGGAATAAGAATCCACATGTATAGATGTTCCATTTTCAATGAGACTTATCATGACCATGATTATTTTCTAGACTAATGCAGGGGCATATGAGGTTCTTGGCAAATCTGTTCTGGTCAGATTTTTGGTTGCTTTGGAGCTCGGTTGAAGGATGGAGTTCTCGGTTGGAGTACTTGGTTGAAGGTTGCTTAGTAACTATTATTGGTTCGGTGGCTAGTTGCTTAGTCTTGGTGTTAAGCTACTTGATAACTATGGTGGGTGCTCGGTTGGAGGTGTTGGCTCACCGAAGAGTTCAGGTACTTGTGTTGGTTCTGCTTCACCGACGGGACTCGGTCGCTGGCGTAAGTTTGGTTTCACCGATGGGTCTCAGTGTCTACTGCTATTGCTCAATTATTTCACCAAGTAGGGTTCAAATGGTTAAGTGGTTTCATCGACTGGTTTATAGTGGCTCAACTTTGTTGCTCACCAAGTGGTCCGTCTTTCAGTGTTCTTGCTCACTGACTGGGTTCTTTGGTTGGATCTATTGGCCGACTTGCTAGCCGACTTATGAATTTAATTTGGGTCCCAACAATGATGTGGGATCTCTCTTTGGGGATTTTGTGGACCTAAATTTGGTAGATTTAATGACCATTGCAAGCTGACTTGTGAAGAAAACATTGGGTGTTGTGTTCTTGGTGCCAACTTGTGTTTTGATTTATTTCTTTTGTAACGCCGACTTGTGGCAAAGTTGTATAAATAATGAGGATTGGGTAGAGTGTTGGTAGGTAGATTAGATGGGTGATTTGATGTAATATCTATAGATCTGAGATAAGTGGAAGGAAGTTGGAAGAGCTAGTGGCATGTTGGCTTAGGAGGCAAGAATATTTCTTGTTGGCTTGCGAACACAAGTCTAGATTCTATCTTGGAGTTCCTACTAGGTTGCTGTGTGGTGTGTCATAGATCTGGACTAGTTTAGAAGGTGGCTAGATCTGGACTAGTTGATAGTGATGTTGGATAGTTGCAAATTGACTTGGTTCGGTTGGATGTGCTAGTGTGGAATTTTTTGTTCTTAACCTTGAGGATGTGGAGACTAATGGTTAAGATGAGGTGGTGGATTCTTGATTTGCTTCTGGAGTCTAAAAGTGGGACACACTTCTTTTTTTACCCCGAGTGTCTGATGCAGGGGCATTTGAGGTTCTTGGAAAATCTATTTTGGTGAGCTTTTTGGTTGTTTTGGAGCTTGGTTGAAGGATGGAGTTCTCGGTTGGAGTACTCAGTTGAAGGTTACTTGGTCACTATTGTTGGTTCGCTGGCTAGTTGCTCAATCTTAGTGTTAAGATATTTGATAACTATGGTGGGTGCTTGGTTGGAGGTGTTGGCTCACCGATGAGCTCAGTTACTTGTGTTGGTTCTGCTTCACCGACGGGACTCGGTTGCTGGCGTTGGTTTAGTTTCATGAATGGGTCTTGGTGCTTGTTGCTGCTGTTGCTTGGTTGTTTCACCGAGTAGGGTTCATATAGTTTGGTGGCTTCACTGACTGATTTCTTGTGGCTCATTTCTATTTCTCACTGACTACGTTCTTTGGTTGGATTTGTTGACTGAACTGCTGGTCAACTTATGCATTTAATTTGGGTCACAACATTGATGTGGGATCTCTCTTTGGGGATTGTGTGGACCTAAATCTAGTGGATTTAATGACCATTGCAAGCTGACTTGTGAAGAACACATTGGGTGTTGTGTTTTTGGTGCCAACTTGTGTTTTTATTTATTTCTTTTGTAATGCCAACTTGTGGCAAAGTTGTATAAATAATAAGGGTTGGATAGAGTGTTGGTAGGTAGATAATATGGGTGATTTGATGTAAGATCTATGGATCTGAGATAAGTGGAAGGAATCTAGAAGATCTAGTGGCATGTTTGCTTAAGAGGCAAGAAGATTGCTTGTTGGCTTGCGAGCATAGGTTTAGATTCTATCTTGGAGTTCATATGAGGTTGTTGTGTGGTGTGTCACAGATTTGGACTAGTTTAGAAGGTGGAGCTGAAGCTTGTACTGAGTTGTTGTGTATTGGCAGAAGGTATTTGGCTTGATGCTGGCAAAAGGTATTTGGATTGATGCTTGTAGAATATCTATGGTATATCTTAGAGTCATTCTTTGTATTTGTCTATAACCGGGAAGGCCTTATAGCCCGACATGTTGAATGTAATTGATTTTCTGTGATAATATAAAGTTGAATATTGATTATATTTCTGTGTGATTGGTTGTTTTTGTTGCTATGGTTGTTGGCTGCAAGTTTGGATAGTCCTTTATTGGATCCTCTAAGCTTTACTGCATCACATACATAGTGGCCATATAGTGCTTCATCAAATCGATCTTAAGATATCCTGATCTCATGGGTTATTCTATTCATCACTATTGCCTTAAGATGCCATTTTTATTCAATCAATCTAATCACTCAGCCCTTCAGGATGTTTCCTAAGTCATAATCAATCATTTATTCTGCATCTCTATCCATCCTAGGCAAGAACTTTGGGCTAAATGACCACTTGGTCAGGATGCGTTCTTTTTTATTTTATCCTTTGTGTGGGGTGACATCTCCCTTGAATGGCCTTGATCTTCTTTATCTTGGCTTGTTTGAGATGACATAAACCTTTGCACGTGATTTTGTGTGGTATGATCTGTTTGCAGTAATTTGATGTATATTTTTTTCAAGTAGATGGTTATGATTATGCATACCTTACTGGGGGCAGAGTCCTTTACACATTCCCACCAAGACCACTCATTATGGATTGGGTGTACTATGGATTCCGTAAGAGGATTATGACATTTTTCCATCATGACTACCTATCTACATCTATATCTTTGAGCTCACCTTGTCTGCTTGTGAGTTTGGTCCACACAAAATAATTATGTCATTTGTCTTTCTATCATGTGATGCATTCCTCCAATGCAATATCAAACTAGGGTGTGCTCTTCAACATTAACATGGTACAAATCCCACAAAATATCTTTTAGTTAGAGGGCATATAGTTTAAGTGTCATTTTAGTTAGGTTAATTTTTCATTTTGCATTGTGAGGCCTTCTTTTTATCCCCCATCCTTGTGTAGCTATGTGTTCCTCTGGCTTACTTTGATACACAATAATTTACTTTGCATATTATTTTTAGTTCATACTTAGTAGTAACATTTGCATTTTCACATTCATATATGCATTCATAACTTTAATAATTAGTCATCTAAGTACATGCATAAATTATTTAAACATTACATCATTAATGTATCACATATAATCACATCCCATCCTGCATAAATACATGTCAGTCTCATAATGCATCATATAATAAACCATCACATCCATTCATTCATAGAACATCATCACATCACATAGTACATCATAGAGGAATCATCAAGGTAAATAATGCATCATCATATAAATATGCATAAAGTGTCATACATATAATATCATAATCAAAATATACAAGATGAATTGAGTCCCTCGAATAAGTACATCACAAAATATATATCTAGAATTCATGTGCACCTAAGTGCCACTATACATCTCATCTCATGTAAAAAATTGCAAAAAAATATATCAATGTGTACTCAAGGGTGGACCCTCATGTAGCTACTCCCCTGGCACTATCCTCCCCTCTATCTCATGGTGGTCTCATCACTACTGATCCTTGTGATGCACCCCCTTTTAGTCTGGCTATGAATTTTAGCTCTCCTGATGTACCCTGGAGCCCTCTAACCTACAAGAATGACATCATGGTACAGTCATCTATAGTACTCCCTCTCCTTGACTAATCCGACCTCTCATCTTTCAGCCACAATGGCCTCCTATTTTATTTGTAAGGCCCTCTGTCTTGAGGCTAGTTGTAGGGTGATCTCTCTCTCCCCCCTATACCTATATGTAGTCCTTTTCCAATGATCCATGTCAATTGTCATATCCTGCACATGCTGTCTCAACCCCTCTGCCTCATGCTGAGATACTACCCCATATGAGTCACAACTATGGTGAACTCTCCTGAGTCCACTCGTCCCTGTAGTATTTCTAGGGATCTTTGCATGTTGTCTTCTCTATCCCCTTCTACCACTGTGACTCTCTACACATTGTCTACTCTATCCCTCTTTGCTTCTTCTACTCCCTATAATAGTGCAATCTCAACTTGAAGGATGGCCACTTGATCATGGTCCTCCTGCATCTCATCATCCCTTAGTCTCATGTCCTGATCCTCCTGGATCCAATCATCTAGAGGTAATCCCTATGTTGGTCCTGCTAGCTCATCCCTTTGTCCTTGTGCCCCCTCTGGTATACCTTCCACTACTGCTCTCGGTACCTGAGCCATACCTCCCCTGACTGGCCTCTGAACTACTCCTCTCCTCCGCTCTATAGACTATAATAAGCTCACCCTCTTAACCCATAACACTTCTCCTCCCCTTTCCTCCCCACCATCACTTTCATCATCCCCCTCCTCATCCTTGTTCCCTGACTCTTACCAATGATAACTTTAAGAAACCCCCTCCTAGGAAAAAGTGTAAAATCCTAGCAAATTGCACATTAATTTAGGGGAAATTTTTTCTTGATGATGGCAATTTTTTTTTCCAAATTAGGAAAATAATATAAAGGTGAAGGCGATTTTTTCCCTTCCCAATGAAAATTCCATAAAATCTTGGTGATTAATACATTAATGTGGGGAAAATATATATTGTGTGAGGCAATGTTTTTTCTTTTGAAGTAAATACATTATAATATATGAGGTGAATGATTTTTTGTTAAAAGGAAAAAAATATTTGTGCTGGAGAATTTTATGTGCCTTTTGAAATTTTTTTTTTTTTTTTGGCTAATCTATCATTAAGTATGGGAAAAATAAATATTTTATTGGCGATTTTCAAAAGATGGGACTTGTCAATGCATCATGTGGGCCAACGCCAACTAATAAATTGTTTGTAGATTAAACACATGTTGGTATCCATAGGCACAAAAATTTACATCGACACACAACTTAACAGTAACATCCATCATTTTATAATGTTAAATGTCTTCTTTGAGACCGTTTGATGATCCTAGATGAATGGTTGAAGTTTAATTAATTTGCACCATAACTATTATCTAATTAATGCAACATCACGTAATGACATCATTATTTACACGTATCAAGTCTTACATCTGTTTAGGTGGACGGTTGATAATGTATCACAGTTGTCGTTAATAAAAGAAATTTTTTATCACTGACACTAAAATTGGCTATTTCTAATTTCACACACTCGTGCTTTTAATATGAAAGATTTATAGAATTTTGAAGGAAAAATGAATTAATTAGGTTAGAGAAAGAATTAAGGGCTATTTATCGATGATCTACGCTTCCTTCTTCTTCAATTCTTCTTTGGTTTGGGTCTGCCTTTGCTAGTGCTTGAAAGATTGCCTCTAGTTTTGGTTTTTAGGTTGTATTAGTATAATTTCAGATACTGTGGTAGTTGTTTTTTGAAGATGGACACTCCTATCCATTTGATAAGCACATCTGCGGAGGAACAAAAGGACTTTTTGGGCCCGGTCTCAAACTAAACCCTTGAATCAGTTTGCAAGGAGTTTGGAACCTTCACAAATGAGGCTGTGAGGATGGTGCTAGGCTATCAATTTTTGGAAAATGTCGATAGGTACAGAGTTAACACAGACATTACGTCCCATTTTTTGGCATCTCTTTTGGACCTCGGGGGATAGAAGGTGGATATGCTCCTTCTGTTAAGGAAGCTATTCAAACATGAATTCCAGGGTGACATCATTGAGGTTGCTGTTTATGCAAAATTTGGGGTGGGGATCCCTTGGGCAAGTGATATACACAAGCTT
This sequence comes from Thuja plicata, assembly GCA_018584345.1. NCBI lineage: Eukaryota > Viridiplantae > Streptophyta > Pinopsida > Cupressales > Cupressaceae > Thuja > Thuja plicata. Next base: position 49,508 of record MU217061.1, on the reverse strand, counting down.
TTCAAGTCAGATGAAGATGTGGCCATTCAACCTTTTCTTTTGAGCCTGGATGCTCAACAGTTGATGCACCATAGGAAATTGGCACAGATTGGTAGGGATTTTCTTTGAAAATGGTTTCTGTTGGATGACTTGGTGGACTATGGATGGTTGTATGAATTTGCAGAGCTTGTCGTCTCTGGAAAGTTCTACTTAGATAGAGGGGAAAATCCTAAGTGTTGTGTCCCTATGGCCTCCGCCTGAAAATTTTGAAATTTTCACTATAGTAGGTTGTAGGTTTTGTCTTTAAAGTTTTGTAAGGACTTCAAGTGAAGCTATGAAAGTCTCCAAGTCCAAGATTTTGAATATTGTAAATTTATAGAAAATATTAATGAAAACTTTGCAACTTCATTTCAATTTATTTTAATGGATTTAATTGTAAAATATGTATGTGTGAGTCATGACATATGTGATTTAATAATTTGTGAAATTGAAAATGAACCAAACAAATGTTAAATTGTTAATGCATGACAACATGTTATTTATTTAACATTATTTATTTGACAGTAATATAACTTAACTTTTGCATGTATCATGTCACATGTGTGACTGTGCGACTGTCGAATTATGAAATTTTAAAGTAGTTATTCTTTAAACTTTAAAGTAAAACTAAAATCTAAAATTAGCAAATGCAAAATGGAAATACATAAAACATCTAATAATGACAATTTCTGGACTACTATTCACATCAAGTTAATATTGCCTCTTTGGTAAAGGAGTTGTCCGCCGTCACTGGCAACTGCAAGTGGTATGTACATTTGGCAACTACACATGGTATGTACATTATACTATCAACTATGAGCATTGATACCATTGAAACGTACCTTAAACCCTAATTTGTAAATGTATTATTTGAGACCATTGATTGATGTAGATCAATGGCTAGAGTTTTATCTTGGTCATAGTTTCTCAAAATGAATGTCTTGTCAGAGTGGAAGTGACATTCTTTAGCCATTAGGCAATTCACACAGTTTCCCAAATTGTACTATTACAAACTGTAGTTATTAGTATAGTGACCACTGGCTATATTAGTAATTCCCCACACTCCTGCATTACTACATTAATGGGAATGATTTACCTAACGATATGGAAGATACGGATTCATAGGGCTATTAATAGACATTCTTGCTTTCTTCTTCGTCAATTTCAATTTGCTTTTGCCTTTCAGCTTCGGCCCTCAAATTTCAATTTTCTATGTAGTTTGAAGTTTTAGGTTTTAAGTTTAGGCAGAGATGAACACACCAATTAGGTTGAGAAAAACATCTACTGATGAGAAAAGTCCCTTTTTGGGCAAGATACCAGATGAAGTACTCACTTTCATTTGCAAGGAAGTGGGCTCTTTCATTAACAATACTGTGTTGATGGTGCTCAACCATGAGTTCATTCGCAATGAGAAGAGATACTGCATTAGTGAACCACCTCATAATAGGTGTGGAATAATCATGCTCAAGGCCTTTCTTAGGAATGGTTCATTAAATCTAAGGACTACTTCTCCCGTTATGAGGTGCATTTAAATTTTCAACCCAGGGACGTATACTTGAAATGGTCAGCACGATATGTGCACTAGGTTCCTTAAGGAGTCATTCTGCTTATGATGTAGGAAGGTAAAAATGCATAAAAGAAACCTACACTAGTGCTGCAGGAAAAGAATACATTTATCTCCTTACTAAAATGAATGCTAGAAATTGCAAACTCTACTTAAACCTATACTTTTAGCCTAGAACATCCATTATAACTATTCTTGCAGATACTGCAGGAACATTCACAAGGTACGATACTGCAGGAATAAATTGTAACTTCTATCTGAAATACTAGAAATGCTAGAAATGCTGGAAGCAAAATCTATTCTATTCTAACCTATTCCACCTCCCAAGTGGGCCCCCTTGGTCAGTTTCTACTAATCTATTAACACAGAACGTAAACCAATAATTACTTCATTGTATTTCAAAAAGTCATTACATAAAAACAATACATGAAACTTGAAATAGATTGATGTAAGATACAACAGTTTTCTTCCAAAAACTTCTTTCTCTAACTTTCCTATCTAACTTAAAACTATTGGTCCAATCCCTATATATAGAGGATCAAACACTTATTACAAAACAAAAAAGAAACTATCTTGTTGAAAACATGGCGGAGAAGAAGATGGAAATGCAATAGCCTGCGGTGTGGGTAATAAAGCTCGGGCGACCAGTTCAACATAATAAAGTGTCGAGGGAATATAGCAACACTACATCCCCGCATCCTGGAATAATGGCTCCTCCATTGTAGCAGCCATGTTTCATGGTGTTGTGATGATCACTCCACCATAGCTGGTCCTCAATAGTCTTCCTTGAATGTTGTCGACCACTCTCCAGCCGCTTTCTCTCTTGTCAAGTTAGTTATGATGTGGAAATATTCATGCAACAAGCTTAATTAAATTAAATACAGATATTAGAAAATATATTCTGATGGTTTTATGAAATATTGCACTATATGTATCATACTAGCAAAATATGTCACAAACATCTACCCATGGTTTATCAGTTCTATCTGGACTTTATCACAAGTTTTGACTGGCTAGGCTCTCAAATGTTTTGTCAGAAACTAGAATAGAGTATTCAAAATTATACAAAATAAAGGCAATAATTTGGCCTTATCATTTGCCCCTTGGTTAATCAAATGCTTGTCCTCAAGCATTGCATCTTCTGGCAATTGACCTAAAGTCACCAACTTCAATTCTTTCTCACCTCTGGCTCTTGAAGGCATAGTAGAATCCTCTTGCTCTTTCCCATACTTTTCTTCTGTGATCCTCCTGCAGCCTGTCAAGTTTGGTAGTGTTGATGTCATACAAGGGCCAAAGGAGCATGGGTGGCTGCATTGTGAGTAGACACCAGAGCTCCTACCTAATTTGCCTACCCAGCCCTATGTATTTTGGTGCTTGGTGTATAGCTTCTTCAAGGTTAATGGGGCTGTGTGGTTCTGACCTTTTGAATGCCTCTGATAATCTGCCCCATCTACTTCTGGCACCAGTTAAGGCTCTTTGGAAGACAAAATAAGACATGTTGTCATATTCTGAATACACATCTGCTCTGAGTTTAAAATTTTTATCTCTGATTTCCTTTTTAATATTTCCATATGTCAACTTGAACCAATCCCTCAGGAATACTTCTAGTTGACTGCTCTCTGCTCTTAATGGTAGGGGTTCCATTTTCTCAAGTTCTCTATAATTCTCCAATTGTCTATCATAGTTAGCCTCATTGTGCATCCAAGACATTAGGGCCCTTAGATGTATATCTCCTATGTAAGGTAGGGGGTTCCATTCAGTCTCTATAGGGATGACGAAATTATGCACATACAACTCACAGAGTAGGTTTTGTTGCCAGGATGGAAGTGTCTGGTATAAACCATAGAATTCCTGAGCTCATTTGAACTCTGCATTTACATCTTTGAGGGTCATCATCAACTGAAATAGGAGGAATTGTTATTTTAGATAGATGGTATAGACCCTAGGTGGAGGTCTACAAGAAATTATCTGGTCAGTCAGCTTAAGGGCATGTTCCATTCTCTGTTTCTGTCTTGCAACCTGATCTTTTAATTATGCAATTTCCTCTCCTTGTTCTGCTATTACTTTTTACAATTTCTTTTTCTCTTCTCCCCATAGAGTGGTTGTCAGCACATGCTTATTATATAACTAGAAGAGAAGCATTTGCAGAGTAATTGGACCACTATTTTCATCTTGGTTATTCTTCTTCCTTTGTTCCCTCCATAACTTCTCTAAGAATTTTATTAACCAAGTTCGCTTATAGGAAACTAAAGCATTTCTTGTGCAAGCTAGCTAGTGAGTTATAGGGGTTTCTTTCTCACAGGTTGGAACATCCTGATGACTAACTCCTGGGTCATTTTGACATACATTTGGCTCAGCTTCACACTCATCAAAATTTTGAGGAATGTCTGGAATCTCAGACTGGCTAGGAGAATCATCCAGAACAATAGGAATTTCCTCCTTAAATTATTTCGGGGAAGCGGTCTGACTTTCGGTGGGTGCTTTAGGAGTCTTCCCTCTCATCCTAGAACTTCTTCTTATAGGGATTTCCTCAACCTCTATGGCATTTTTCTTACTAACCTTTTTTGTTTTCACTGCTACAGGAGTAGTGGCTGTAGGAATAGTGGCTACAGGAACTGACTTCATTTTCTTCTTTCTTGAGACTTGAGGGTTTTGTGGCTCAGCTGTAGGAACCAAAGTTTCTCCTACTAACTTCTATTTTCCTTTTTTTTGGGTGGTAGTAGGTATGTTTCTCATGTGACTGGGTAAAGGCACATTTTCTTGTAAATTTTTGGTTTCTGCCCCTTGGGTACTTTTCTCAGCAACTGGGTTAGGGGAAATTGCATTATCTTGGCTAATTTGCACATTAGGGGCAATTTGAGGCTGTAGGGTTTTATGATGGACAAACTCTGCCCATGCCATAGGGGAGGCATCCCTAAGAGATCTTTCTATGAGTAATTTAATTAGGGCATGGTGAGTAACAGAGTTTTCTTTCCCTTTCTGGGTTTCTTCGGCACTAATTTACAAGATATTAAACAAAAAATTGGGTGCATTCATTGGGATATTATGTTGTACATAACTAAGTAGCTTAAAATGATGTGCATGCAAATTAGAGAATCATCCTTCACAGGTGAAATACCTGATAATGTGCATGGCCAACTCCTGATATGGTGGAGGAATGGGCATCCTTTTGCATCCCTGTTTAGTGATCTCCAATGGAGGGTCTCCTGGTAGGGTGAGCTGAGCCCTGGTTGACCTGGCATCGTCTGCATTGGGGTAGTTTTCCCTTGCTACTGGAAAACCAGTTACTTCCACAATTTGCTCCTTTGTTGCAACAACTGTCAACCCCCATACGATTGCTTGGCCTTCATCAAATGTGTTTGCAAATTCTGTTACTGCTTCCTCATCAAACTCCGTCAATTTTAAGAAATATCTGAGCCATCTGCAGGCATTAAATCTTCTTACTGCCTCAACATCAGATAGTAAAATACCATGAACCATTGGTTCATGCCACTGCAATTAGCCCCCCATTTGTGCTTACCAAATTCAACCTCTACTCTGTTCTTGATAATTACTTCCTTCTCCTTTGAATTTCAGACTACCTCTTGTAAAACCACAGACCCTCTTTTAGATTCTTTTGGTATTCTTGATATGAACAATAATAATGTACTTTAACAAAATGAATCATAGATATTCATGCGAGGGCGAGAGTTATGTCATGGTTTTAATACTAGGTCACATCTAGTCTGACAGTTAGGGGTTTATTCGAAATAAAGGTATGACACTTGACACTTGTGTGATACGGCAACTGGATTTTAATTAAGACAATGCCGAAGTACAGATTTGTGGATCTTAACGAGTAAATAGAAATGACATTTTAAGAATTGGCACACTTCCCTGGCCCCTATGAAATATTGACAAGTGTCCTCACTTGTCAGACTTGGCAGAAGGTACGAAACTAGATTAAGGCGACAACGATACATTTATTGCAGTATTTGATATAACCAAAGAAATATATGTGCTAAAAATGGAAATAAATTTGAAAAGCTCGTACTTGTTAATTGATCATCAGACGTGCCAGGAAAGATTGGAAAGAGTGGAATGATGGTGTAGGCAGTCGGCATGCGTCAGTGCATGATCTCTTTATTGAAAGCATAGAAATATGATGACGTGGAAGGTCGGTGGATGGAAGATTAAGAAATGAAATGGGTTGAAAAAGAAGAATGTAGAAAGTGAATGGAGAATTTGAACTTTATGTAAACATAAAGTTTTTATTATGGTCATGCTTTGAAGGAATTCTTATTGAA
>MU217060.1:123405-155618 GCA_018584345.1 Thuja plicata | reverse complement strand
GCAGGGCAGGTATGTAATATAAATCTGTGTGTACACGGTGTTATGATTGAGAAGCATGAATGTGAAGCAACTTGGTTAGAGGATTAAATAGGCTACACGTGTTGAAGTTTGTTTGGGTATTATTGAATCGTGGCTAAACAGTCAACTAAAATTTAAAGTATATAAAGACGATTGATAAACTAAAATGTAAAGTATATAAAGTATTTAGACATTGTCTATTAATGATGTTTGTATTAACTAAACTTTGATCTCTCTAGAAGAGAAAAAATAAAATTAAAGATTTTGAATTGGGTCTCTGTAATATGACTTTGTCATTGGACCAAATGTTATTAAGCAGAAATAAAAATAATTATCTAGTGTGACTAGACATAAATTTTCAGTGATCCTAATTATCTAGACACCCATAATATATCTTTTTAATTAGTTATCAACATAATTCTAGACTATCCATAAAAGAATATATATTCCCTAAAACTTATATAGATAGTTTAAAATTATGTTTATATATTTCTTAATTAAAAATCAGCAAACATATAATATTAGTAACTAAAATCTTGTGGATGTAATTATTTAAAATATTTTGATAATATAATAATTTATCAATATGATTAATTATTGCAAATATTATCAAAAGCATTTGTTAATCATATAAATTTGTACTTTTTAATTTTCTACTAAAGAATGCATATCTAGAATAGCGGTATTATTATTTCTAAATAATGGAAACACTATTGTATATGTCATACCCATATACAATTTAAACATAATGATAATTGCTCTTAGTGGATTTGGCTTACTTGGTGACTTAATGAAGCCGATTTGTGCTTCTATTTAGGCTTTTAAACCTGGAAAATGCTCCTCCCACTAGTAAATTGTCATCCTCCATGGCTGCTTGTCCGTTAAAACTAGCTGGTTTGCATTCCAACATCTTCTATGTGTCTCCCCTACTTAAAACACTTGCTTTCCTTTTTGACGACCCACGGCATCGAACTCCTGCATCCTTTCCTTCAGTCTAGCATACCAGGTGTCTGTAACTGCATCATATGTTAAAACCCTAATCCATCCATTCTTCAGCTCTATTTTCTAGATTTAGCTGCCTCTAGTTTATTGGGTGCTTCCAAATAGCGGTCACCACCTTTGTTCTCCTTCTAAACCCTTCTCTACCTCTAGTAGGGAGAAGGAGAATAACCCTTATGCATTGACAACTTCATTTTTTGGCAACATTGGTCAAGGTAATGTTCCTCTTTGGGATTAGCTAAAGGTGTAGAAAATGGGACCAAATCAACATTCAACTACTTAGAAGAAGAATCATGTTGAGAGTTCATATCATGAGCCTTAGAATAACATCTTCATTTTTATTCCCTGACATTATATATATTTTTATTTATAAATCAAATATTGAGAAAAAGATTGGGGATCACTCAATATTGATTCATCTTCTTCATTCCCAGTAAGAATGGAAGGAAGAACAAAAGGAGCCAATTTAATGGTTGAGAAATAAGAGATTCTAGGCATTGTTATATATGTATTTTATAGTATTTGGGAGGAGAACATGAAACACATTTAGGAGGATTGATAGAAGTACAAAGGATTCTGAATAAAATATGTGGAGTAGGAGAAGCTACTTCCATATCCATAGGTGATAGACAATTGATAGGGAGAGTGGTTGAAGTAGACCCCAAAATATTACGTAAGGAAAAGTAAGACATTCTATTAGCAATGAAATTTTCATAGGAAAGGATTAGGATATCATTATGAGGTTTCAGAGATTGTGGCTTTCAAGGGAAAAAAAAAATTAAGAGTAAAATATCCACAATTAGATATGGATTAAAAAATCTGATAATTTATAGTTATACCATTTCCATTGAGAGGATAATTCAAACTCTTAAGAATGGTAGAAGGGAATACCTTCATGGATGTGAGTGAAGAATGACCCAACTTCACAAAAAAATAGTTCAAATCATGGATAATTGTAAAGGTAATATCTAATCACCTACAAAAAACTTTTATAAGATGGGTTTTCAAACCTATGGTGGAAGAAATGATACCATCAAACACATTAACCAATACTTTTTATTTAACATTTATCTTGGTGTAATTGTTGTATTTAAACATTCACTTCAAGAATCACATTCACCATATATAGTTGATCTAATAGATTATGTCATGGTGTTGTATAATGGACCTTTAGTTGTTTTAACGAAAGTAGTTGAGGTAAAGGTAATGTTATGTTCATGCTTGAGCTTAGATTTCTCTTAGTCAATAAAGCTTAAAACATTACTGGCTTCATTAAAAATACTATCAATAGCTATATAGCCATTATTTTTATGATTAACAACTTTAGGAGAATAGTGATAGAAACTCCCTAAGTGTGCTTGCACAAACTCTCATTAGGACCTTTACTATTCCTAGCTTCTCCAAGATCCTAATCCTTTCTTCTAGGATCTGAACACCCTTACTCAACTTAGTATATGGCTTCTTCAAAACTCTTTAAGAGGTAGCAACCAATGTGATTCACTAGGGTTGACTATCACTAGTTCATATTTCTCTACTCAACACCTTCTTGGGTTCATCCAAGTGCTTCTTTGTCTTTTCACCTTAGTTAGTGTCTGCAGGGGATTCAATTCCTTCAAGACATCTTTTAGTCCTCCTTTTTATAACTTTATGCTATGGTATCAAGCTCTTCCTTATCAATTTCCAAACTCTATTGCAATCTTGGCTTATAGGCCTAATTGGTCTATTAGCCCTATTTGACTAGTTTTTGCACTTTCTTTCAAAATTTCTTCAAAAAAAACCCCAAAACCAATTTGATATTATCACACCCTTTATTGAATTATTTAATATTTTTTAGGTCTCATTTCTCCATGGGCTTCATGCAGGGGATTCCTACTTTTAAGGCTTTTGGGGCTAATTGGTGTCTTCTAAACCAGTCTTGTGAATTCTTCCACAAAATGTGGTGACATAGATTTTTCAAGGGATAAGATTCCTTAGATGTCTCTGTATGACCCTAAGGACTTCCAACTTCCACATGGATTCACTCTTTCAATCGAACCCTTGCATTTACACAAAAAGAACTTAACAAGCACCCAACCCGGTTATAATGGACTCGCCTAGGGATTGTTCTTAAAAATATCTAAACACTTCTTCAGAGATCCTCCTTTCATATTTACACTTTACATGGGGTCCCCTTGAATATCCCTCAAAGTTTGTGATGATTTCATCGTAGGGTTTTACGGGGGAGCCATTTTTCTACAAATAGTATTGAATGGACCAGAGACTGGGTGACTCACAAAACAATTTAAAAAAATACCCTATTGAATTGAAAAGAACTTCAAACCTATGAAAAATAAAATCAAACTAGACTAATTTCATGAATCCCACTCGAATTTGGGGGATTCAATTCATTAAAGGATCTTTAAAAAAAAAAAAACTAACTATTTACAAAAACCAGAGTAGAGTGCAAAAAGATATATTTTGTATTAGTTCTCCGGAACATCCAACCACGGGAAATATGACTATTTTTGGTTTTATACCTTTCCCTCATGGGTGCAGTGGTTAGAATATTGACCATGCCCTACTTATTTGATTTTTTCCCTTTTGGACAATGTTGTCATGCAACTTTGCAAAGTTGTAAAAGTTGTCGTGACAACTTTTTGTTAATTTTACAAATTTTTACCTAACTTAATCCAATGAATTCCAAACTACAAAGAATTATGTAAAATAATCATGGAAGCCATTCTGTAACTTATTGGGCATTCCTTTCCGCAACCTTTCTTTTTTCAGATGCACCATCACTAGATCTCCTACATGGAACTGAATATCTTTATTTCTTTCATCAACCTTCTATTTGATCTTTGCATTACTCTATGCCAATGTCTTCCTTACGAAATCATGCACCTCTTTCATGGAATAGAAAAATTTGTCGGCGTAACCACTTTCTTTGGCTCCATCCTTTAGTTCTTTGAGCTCAAAATGCCTCTAGGATTCACTCCATATACTATTTCAAATGAGCTTCTCCCTGTAGTCCTATTAACTCTATAATTATAGGAAGACTTTGCTTGCTCTGAAATGTGATCCCAAGTATGACCATATTCTTTAGTTAGGTATCTCAAGAGATTACCTAGGCTCATATTCACTACCTCAGTTTGACCATCTGTCTTAGGGTGACAAGAAGTTCCAAAAGAGATATGGGTTCCAAGATTTTTCCACAGTGTCTTCCAAAAATTACTCATAAATTTAGAGTCTCTATCTGATACTGTACTTAGTTGTAGGCCATGAATCCTTACCACCTCCTTAAAAAACAAGTGAGCTATCTGAAAAGGATCATTTGTTGTCTTACAAGGCACAAAATGTTCCATTTTATTGAATTTGTCCACTATGACATAAATACTATCCAACCCTTGTTTGGTTCTTAGCAAGCCTGCTGCAAAATCCATGCTAAGGCATTCCCATGGTGTAATAGGAATGGGAAGGGGTTGGTAGAGACCATAATTGGAAGAAGTGCCCTTGGAATTTTTACAAAGAAGGAAACATTCTACATATTTTATGATATCTTGAGTCATCCTAGGCCAATAATAAAATCTTCGAACCCAAAATGACCACTAAGGGCCCCATTGTGCTTTTATTGAATCAAGTTATCCCTCATTGACCTCTTAGGGACACAAAGTTGACTAACCTTAAACAATAATTCATTATGCAATGTATACTTAGAGAATTCACCATGAAAATGATTTTGGTGATCCTTACATACCTTGTATGCCTCTGCAAAGTCTCTATCCTGAGAGTATAAATCCTTGAAGCTACCTTATTTTGTTGCCCTTTCTTATGTTTAGCCTCATGTTTAGTGCATCAAATACCTTATTATGTTGCCCTTTCTTATGCTTGATATTTAATGTGAAGCCTGCAAGTATTCCACCCATTTCATGTGCTTATAACTGAGCTTATCTTGGGATTTTAAGAAACCAAGGGCTTGGTTATCAGAATAGTCCACAAAATCCTTAGGAAGAAGATAGTGCCACAATTTTCTCAATGATTAGACTGGTGCATACATCTCTAGGTAATAGTAAGAGTAATTTCTCTTTGCATCACTGAGCTTCTCAGTGTGAAAAGCTACTGGCCTCCCTTCTTGGCTCAAAACAACCCCTATAGCAACATTGCTACCATCACACACCACTATGAATAGTTTTTCAAAACTTGGGAGAAATAGGATGGGATGAGTGGCTATCTTATTCTTCAACACTTAAAATCCTTGATCATCTTGTTCATTCCACTAAAACTTAGCTTTCATTCCACCTTTAATGGTTTCCAATATAGGTGCACTTATAGCACTAAATTGTTTGATGAAATTTTCTGTAATTCTGAGCTAGTCAATGAAAACTCCTCACCTCTATGGAAGTCTTAGGAGTTGGCCAATTGGAAATTTTTTCTACCTTTCTTGGGTCCATTTTTATATTCCAATGAGACAAAACAAAACCAATATACACTATTTCCTGCTTCCTGTACTTACACTTATCCAAAATTATCATTAGCTTTTCCTCATGCAAATTTTTAAACACAATTTGCAGATGCTTAAGATTTTCTTCTCTTGAGTTACTAAATATGAAAATGTCATCAAGATAGACAACTACAAACTTACTAATGTAATCCTTCAACAGCTCATTCTTAAGCCTCATGAATGTGGATGGGGTATTTGATAAGTCCAAACGACAGTACAAGCCTCTCATACAAACTTTCTGTGGTTTTGAAGGAAGTTTTCCATTCATCTCCTTCTTTGACCCTAATTTTGAGGTATCCAGTCTTTAGGTCAATCTTAGTAAAGTACTTGGCATCCCCCAAACAGTCGATCAGGTCTTCTATCCTTGGGATAGGGAATCTATACATAATGGTGATTCTAATAATGACTCTTGAATTGGTGCATAATCTCCAAGTACCTCCTTTCTTGGATGCTAAGATAGTAGGAACAACACATGGTCTTATACTTTTCCTAATGAGACCTTGGTCTATGATTTTTTGTATTTGCTTGGAAATCTCCTCATTTTGTTGAGGGGTCATCTTATATGCAGCTTTGTTAGGAAGGGTGGGTCCTGGAATAGTGTCTATTTGATGGATAATGGCTATCTTGAAAGGTTGTGTAGCTGGTTTCCCATCACTTATAATGTCTTTGTACTCCTTCAATAATTATTTCACTTCCATGGGGATCTTTGTCTTCTTTATTGTTTTCTCTATGTTTTCTTCCTTTGGCTTCAAAACTAGTGCATATCCTACTCCCTCTCCTTCTTCTTGAGATTCTAAGAACTCATTATCACTTACCAAAATAACATTAGGCCCTGTAGATTTCACTTCTCCTTCCTCTAGTAGAGACTAGATTTTAAAGGTTACACCATCCTTCTTGAAGGAGTAAGAATTTTTTCTTCATCATGTATAGCTTGTCTGTCAAATTGCCAAGGCCTTCCCAATATGATGTGATAGGGATCCGTTGGTAACACATGATACAGTACTCTATCCTCTTACATCCCTATAGGGAATTCCACCCATGCTTTTTCATTTACTAGGACTTGTTATCATTTGTTTGACCATGTAACTCTATATGGATTGCTATGATGAATCCTCTGCATTTTTAGTTTAATAATTGCCTCTTCTGACACAATATTGTTGGTTGATCCTGAGTTAATGATAACATTGCATACTTTTCCAATAATATTGTACTTCATTCTGAATAGTGCTCTCATTTGACTTGGTTCTTCTCTCACTTTCTCTTTGACCAGTGTCCTCCTAATCATCAAGTTCTCTGCCTCTTCTAACTCTACAGGTACCTCTACATGTTTGGCACTACTTCTAGACTCTTATTGAACAAAATTAATTCCCATGGGATGTAGATCATGTCTCTGAATACCTTTAAGAAGGATGTCCCATTTGATTGCAGTGATATAACTTCATTGTTGAAAAATAGGAACTTCTTCCTTGCTCATTGTTACTTCCTCTCCAATTTCTATTGAAGCCTCTTCCTCTATTGAAGCCTCCTCTACTTGATCTTACCGCATTTATTTCAGTCAATTTAGTTTGACCTTGGGTCTTTGGCTATGTACTCCTACCATGATAACCTCCTCTATGGCCTCTAACATCTCTTCCTCTTCCTCTGCCTCTAGTATTTCCTGGATCTTGCTTGTTCCTCAACTTTTCTTCCATCTTAATAGCCAATTGGTGCACCTCTAAACTGTGGTAGGAGTTAATAGACTAAGTTCATCTTGTATATTCCACCTTAATCCATGTAAGTACCTAGCTACCTTTACACTTTCATCTTATACAACTCTATATCTCATACATAGTTTTTGAAATTCTTGGGTGTATGAGTTAACATCCAACTTTATTTTTGTCTTACACTCTGTCTTTTTTTTTTGTCACTGAATCTCATAGTCTTTTGGAATATATTCCTCTATGATCTTAGTTACCATAGCTTCCCAAGTGCAAATGGGTTTCTTTCCTTCCTTCTCCCTCTCATCTTCTGTGAATTTACACCAAGTGAGTGCAGAACCCCTAAGCCTTTCTTTAGGCACTTTCACTTTTTGGGATTCTCTTATTCCATCACATTCAAAATGGTTCTCAAGTCCTTGAATCCAATCTAGGAATACTTATGGTTCCATTTTCCAACTAAAGATTGGGATACCCTCCAATTCCTTTCCACTTAAGGTTTTTAATGCTTTCAACAAGGGTTCTTCAGTGAGGATAGGGTCTGGTTCAGGGACCTCATCATGTATAGCCACTTCTTTATGCTTGCCTTCAACTCTATCCTTGACTTCCCCAGTCTTGTCATCCACTTGATCCACTTTTTTCTCTAATTGGGCCAATCGATCTCTGAGAAATCTATTCTCTTCTTCATTCCTAGTTCTGCATTATTCACCATTGTATACTCTCCTACTGAATCTTCTTGCTGAAATATCCACCACAAGCCTAATCTTGTAGGCTATGATACCAATCTGATAGAAACTCCCTAGGTGTGCTTGCACAAACTCTCACTAGGACCGTTACTGCTCCTAGTTTCTCCAAGATCCTAATCATTGCTTGTAGGATCCCCAAACCCTTACTCAACTTATTCTAGGACTTCTTAAATACCTCTTCAAGAGGTGGAAACTAATGTGCTTCACTAGGGGTGACTATCACTAGTTCATTTTTTCTCTACCCGACACCTTCTTGGGTTCATACAAGTGCTTCTTTGTCTTTTTCAGCTTAGTTAGTGTCTATAGGGGATTCAATTCCTTCAAGAGATCTTTTAGTCCTCCTTTTTATCCTTCTAGGCTAGGGTATCAAGCTCTTCCTTATTGATTTCCAAACTCTAGTGCAATCTAGGCTTATAGGCCTAATTAGTTTATTAGCCCTATTTTACTAGTTTATGCACTTTCCTTCAAAATTTCCTCAAACAACCCAAACAACAAATTTGATATTCTGACACCCTTTATGAATTATGCAAGATATTTTAAGTCTCCTTTCTCCATGGTCTATGTATGGTGGATTGCTAGTTTTAAGGCTTTTAGGGCTAATGGGTGTCTTCTGAACCATTCTTCTGATTTCTTCCACAAAATGTGGTGAGATGGATTGTTCAAGCATTGAGCTTCCTCATAGGTCTTTGTATGACCCTAAGGAATTGCAACATCCACTTGGATTCACTCTTTCAATTGAAACCCTTCATTTACACAAAAAAGAACTTAATAAGCACCCAACATGGTTACACTTGACTCGCCTAGGGCTTGTTCTTAAAATAGCTAAACACTTCTTCAGAGCTCCTCCTTTCATATTTACACTGTACATGGGCTCCCCTTGAAAATCCCTCAAGTTCGTGATGATTTCATGGTAGGGTTTTATGAGGGAGCAATTTTTCTGCAAATAGTCCTGAATGGACCAGAGACTGACTTTCTCACAAAACAATTTACAAAACTAACCTACTGAATTGAAAATAACTTCAAACCTATACAAAAAAAAAGACTAATTTCATGAATCTCACTCAAATTTGGTGGATTCAATACATTAAAGGTTCTTTACAAACAAAAATAACTAACTTTTAAAAAAAACCAGAGTACAAAAACAAAAAAAAAAACAAAAGAAAAAGACGCCAACAAAAAAGGGTCAGTACTTAAAATAAAACTCCAAATCAACCAATTGAAGAGATCTTGATTAAGAAATGTCCCCACCACCGGCATCGGTTTTGAAAATCTATTGCAATATCATAAGTGACCACATCCATAGCTATGAAAGAATTGCCAAAGATGGGACAAAAATCCATGATCTAACCCACTACCATAGCTATGAAAGCATGGAAAGAAGAGAGAGAGATCATGAATCTAATAGTCTAGCAAGTTGTGTTATGTTTTATGATTCATGAGAGGATATGGGGAGGAGAAGGAAAGGCTAGAAAGTTTTTCTATTCTAGGTCTACTCATCTCAAAGAAAGAGGGAAGGAGAATTGATGGTCTAGCAAGTTGTGTTATGCTTGTCAATTGTACCTTGAAAATTTTTCACACTAGAGTGACTTTAAAAAGAACTTTGCGCTTAGGGGTGGCTTTAAAAAATTTTGTGCTCAAGGCTGGCTTTGAAATTTTTTGCACTCAAGGGAAGCTTTGAAAAAAAACATTGCGCTCAGGGGAAGCTTTTTGGATTAATCCTATGGAAAGAATTGTCTCCATTCAATCCAAAAAGGTGATCATTCCTAAGGAAAGAATTGAATCCTTAGGGATAAATAAAAGGTTAGTTTAAGGAAAAAACATGTAGTGACCCTAAATCTCTTCTATTGGTTATGCTATGTCTTATTCCAGTTTTGGTGTGATTTAATTGTACATGTATTTATGTTTATGGTTAATCCCTTGAGGATGGTAAATCTATTGGATACATGATGGTCATCAGTCTTGATAGATTTTTTTTTTTGTATTTTGACGTAATTTTTGGTCCCTTACATTGTGTGATTTGTGCTTACTAAAATGGTTGCCTATTTATATTCTCACGTCACATGAATTGAATTGGTGTAAATGTACATGGTCAAATGAGTATGTATATATTTTAGACAATTAGTATCAATTAGGCCATGTTTGGTTACTCGAATTGGGGTGGAATTGGGTGCGGAACTTCTTTTTTGCCAAATCCACCGTTTGGGACGCTAAAATGCAATTCAGGTTTCAGAAATCAAAATCCAGTTTAGGCATCAAAATCAGTGGCACTATCTTCCTACCCAATAGGTAGAATTTGAAATCATATTTTAGGAGTTGAAATTAGCATTGCCAGATGTGGGAAGCTGCAGAACTTAACTTTGCAAAATCCAGTCGCACCAGGAGTCTCTAAATGTGATGTTCAGTTCATTCCCGATGCCAATTTGTTTAGGGTGATGTGTATTGTTCCTAACAACCAAGAATTAATCTTTGTGGAAAAGGTGCAACTCAGTGAAGATGGAATTTTTAGTCTCTGTAACGAGCTTGTTCCTGCTTCTTCTTCGGCTTTGGCTTTCTTAGAAGACCCACCTCAAAATCGTGTCAACTTCAAATCATTAAATGGGTTATGCTTATCAACTGTTGGGTTCTACGGAGATAAGAAGATGATGATTGACATTTTCGGCAAGCAACACTTATTAGGCGATTTTGTTCTCTCTCAGATGGAGGGTAATAAATTTAGGCCTGGACTCTATGTTATTGTTCCAGAAGAGGCATCTGACTCTGTAATTGTTTTCTAGTGGCATGAAGGAGATCAATTCAAAGAGGCCTCAAGAAAAGATGTTCACTGTAATTTCATCAGATATCTCGTGGAACTTCGTGATTGTGTATATATTTGTATGTATATATCCATTCCCACCAAAATCCAGTTGTAAAATTGACTGACTGCCATTGAAGGAATGGAAGGGCCGCTCGACGCAACTGCTCAGAATGGATTGGTGGATTTCAGAAACAGAAAAAACTCGCAATTTTATGTGAAGCCTATCATATTCCTCTAACATACTGTCTAGTTTCTCATCGAACATAACAGAGACAAGCGCATCGAGGTCTTCGCCAGACAACTAGCACTTGAGCAATACATCAGAACCTATTGCCTTTGCCATCTTTTCAAGAAGATCTGAACGGACTTCGTTAATATTCAATTTTTGTTTTGCCCTATTTAACTTGAAAAAAATGGATCCAAACCTGCAAAAGTGATATTTCTGTTGGCAGCCATGACCCTAGTCTCGCCACTAAAATAGCCTAGGTTTCCATTAGCACGACGTGGGAGAATCGTCCCTCTAAAGTTGTACAGATACGTTATGCGATTTGACCCCAAGCATTTGTTGGACTTTGCTGAAGACTCGTTATCTGACAAGAATATCTTAATTACCTCATCCATTCTCATCAAAGAGAAAATGCAACTACCAGTCATTTTCGGGGTCAACTAAACAGAGAAGATGGATTGTCTCAGTCATCTTCTAGATCAGTCAAATGGTCCAAACTATCTTCCGAATACACAAAACTAGAATTTTGAAACCTCATTTTGAGATAATCAGATTTTGAATCAATTTCTAATACCTCAACCAAACAGAGCCTTATAGAAATAAAGATAATAAAATAAGCATTAATATTGAAAGAAATAATAAAGAAATACAACTAAAATAGAATTAAACAAAATGAGATAAAATTCAAATTAGCTTATCAAAGTAAAAATTTGTGAAGAATTAAGTAACCGAAATTAAACGTAAAACTTATATTACACATTACCTTTCTCTTTTGTATACACTTCTTGAATCCCTAAGTAGTTACTTGGATTTTGGCTGGAAGGGTGTTGAGGTTCTTAAATTACTCGCATGTTGCTATTGATGAAAGCTAAGATTTTGGGTTGAGGAAATTGTAGTTTCCTTGTCTCTGGGGCGTTATATGAATAATTTATGATTCAGTTTTGGCTGGAGAAACTACAATTTGGAAAGAATACCTGCATCGTTAACTATCTTTATCAGATCTACTTCCAATATGTAACTACTGAGGTATGGATTCTGTTTTGATTTTGAAGCCGTGAATTCTCAATTTTGATAATAAATTATTTTTAGGAATAAATGTTGATACGAAATTGCAGCTTTTACAATCTCTATTCTATAAAATTGTTTTGGTTGTAATAAAGCTCTTTTTATTCTCTCATATTTTGTTGCTACTCTGAATATTGATATTCCTCTTATGGGAATAAATATTTATTCAAAATTTGGTTATCATTTTCATTACCGACCTTCTTGCGTTCCTTATTTTGTTTTGAATAAGCTTTGAGAACCCTGTGTATTAACTAGGTCATTTTTCTCACTCCAAAGACATAAGACAATCCCCTTGTTCTTGTCCATGTAAACTTCATGTTCTTCTCTAAATTTTCTTTTAAAAGAGTCTTCAACTGAGTCAAAATAAAATGCACTTCATGTTGTGGTTTGTGGGAATGATTCTTTTTATCCAATGCCTATGTAGTCAAGCGTGGGAGGCTAACACATACAACATCAAATATTTTCATGGTTTGCTTCCTATCACAAGCTATACGTTTGGGTGCTGGATTACCAAATGTTGGATATGGTCAATTTAGGAAGATGCTACAATTATGGAAGATACATATCCTGGAAATGATTTATGGAATATGGGCTGGACCCGTTTGGTTCACCCGAAAGATGACTGAGAAGATGCATAAATAATTTTAATTGTTTATTTCTTAATTTTTTTAATACGGTGTGTATGTGTGTATATATACACACATATATGTGTGTGCATATACAGACACATGCACACATGTGTGTATATATACACATATATGTGTATGTATACATGTATATATACATGTCTATATATATACATACATGTATGTATATACACACATGTGTATCTACACACACATACACACATAGAGACATATACACCCATATGTGTGTATATATACATACACACATATACACCCATATGTGTGTATATATACATACACACATGTGTATATATACATACACACGTGTGTAGGTCCTAGTTACTCCCTTTCACGTATTTCAGAGTATAGTTGACTTTTGTTCAACTCTAGTTGACTTTTAGTCAATTGTTTCAATTTGCCTATCAATCAAGGTTTCTAGTTTAGGAATCCATGTAGGATAGTTCTAAGAGCTATCCTACCCCGTATGACCTTCCAGTTACTGTTTCTCTTTTACACCGTTTTACGTGCACTTGCTTAACCTTTGTGATAGTGTGACCCCTTTTGGGCATTTTAAAAAAAATTGTTGGTGTATTTTTGCCCAACTTTTGGGCATGACATTTTGGTATCAGAGACAGTTTTAGCAACATTGGGAACCTAACCCACTACTTTGTCACTAAATTTGTCTTACATGTGTAGGATGCCACCTGTCACTCTTTAGGCCCGTAGTGGTACGACCTGAGGTAGAGGATCGTAGGAGGGATCAGAGTCCACCTCCTGAACCCCCTCCCGATCCTAATGCATCACTATTTTTGGCCTTTAGAATTTGGCTGGGCTTATCTTAGACTGCATGCCACTAGTTAACCAAGAAAGAGAGAGAAGTAGGAGCTTACCTCCTAGAGCAGGAGGGAATCAGGAAGATCAGGAAGAAGAGTACATTGTAGTGCCAGGGGGTATTCCTAGGGGAGGTGCACAGAGACTCGATAGAGCACCCCCCGATATCGGGAACCAGATCAAAGAATTGATGAGGCTTAAACTGCCTCCCTTCATAGGAGAAGTAGATGGGGCAGGAGTAGAGGCTTGGCTTTTAAGCCTAGAAAGGTGCTTTGGGTTGCGGAATTATGGCAGCAACTTTAAAGCATGGTTCGCAATTCTGTTGCTTAGAGATGGGGCGTCCACTTGGTGGAGCCATGAGGAGACTAAGGGACTCATAGAAATCAATACCCTCACTTGGGGAGCTTTCCTCGATCTTTTCAGAGAGCGGTATATTTCAGAGCAGTTCAGACATTACCGTATTGATGAGTTCCATGACCTCCGGCAACGGGGTCTTACAGTAGCCCAGTATGAGGGCAATTTTCTCGATCTCCTACCATATGTTGAATACATGGGAGACAAGAAGCTAGAGGTGAACAGGTTCATCAAGGGATTAAATCCCATGATTTAAGATAGGGTAGGCATGGTACCTTCAGGGAAGTTAAGGTTCATGATGGACAGGGCCTTAGTAGCCGAAGAGATAGTCAGGGGCCCACAGGACTATAGGGATAAGTCACAGAACCACAATACCTCATCCCAGGCCTCTGGATATCATAAATCCCCGTGGAAGGGGAATTAGAGGAACTCTACAGGGACACTTAGGGCCCCACAGCAGCAGTAGCCACAACAGTCTCACCAGAACCAGTGACAGAGGCCACCACAGGTTCAATAGGGCTCTAAGCCCAAATAGTGGCAGTTACAAGGTCCTAAGAAGGACCAGAAAACTCAGGAACCATACACCCCTCCAAGATGGACTTAGCAATCCTCTAGCAGTTGCTATAGTGGTTCATCTAGGACCATAGGATTTCAGTATTCTAGGCCTCCTGGTGTTCAGGCTCAGTCACGGGGGCCATGTTACACTTGTGGTGCCATGGGGAACTTAGCTAGAGAGCTCCCACAAGGTGGTAGTCAACATACAATGGTTTTGGAACTGATAGTTGGGGATAGGGGGAAGTCCCACATGGTTTTTGCAGCGGTGGACAACCGCTAGACAGAGAACTAGACTACCATTATTGAGGCCTCAGGTAAGATCAAAGGTAGTGATGTTACTATTGTATTTGATACTGGAGTCACTGAATCCTTTGTTTCTCCATCGGTTGTGGAGCGTTGCTGGCTAGTGGAAACTAGACAAGAGGTTAGATGGGAAGTAGAGTTAGCTTCAGGAGCTAGAGTTTCTGTAACCTTGATGGTCAAGGATTGTACAATCTAGATTGGTGACATGACCACCATAGAAAATCTCAGAGTCACTGCCCTTGGATCTTATGGTCTAGTTCTTGGCATGGATTTGCTAAGTGCCCACAGAGCCAAGATAGATTATCGTAAGAAGAGGATTGAATGTTTGGATGATGATGGTATGAATACAGTTATTACTGGGGTTCATCGGCATGTATCCCTTTGTGTGATTTTTGCCATGCAACTTTAGTGATGCATGCATAAGGGATGCCTATTGTATGTCATCACCATAAGCGATAGGGAAGAAGAGACAGAGAAGGAAACTTCTCTTGATATTTTCCCATTCTTCAAGAGTTTTCAGATGTGTTTCCATCAGAGCTACCTAGTATGCCTCCTCGTAGGGTAGTAGACTTTCACATTGACCTCGTACTAGGACCTAAGCCAGTTTCCAGAACACCTTATAAGATGACCACTAATGAGCTTAATGAGCTCAAGATACAACTTGAGGAACTATTAGAGAAAGGACACATTCATCCTAGTGTTTCTCTTTGGGGTGCACCAGCTATCTTCGTAAATAAGAAAGATGGATTGCTTAGGTTGTGCATGGATTACTAAAATTTGAACAAAGTTACCATCAAGAATCGGTATCCACTTCCTATGATCGATGACTTGTTTGATCAGTTGCAAGGTGCCCGAGTCTTCTCAAAGATAGACCTCAAATTGGGTTACCATCAGTTGAGGATTGTGGATAGTGATATTCACAAGACCGCATTTCGCACTAGATATGACCACTATGAGTTCACTATGGTTCCATTTGGTCTTATGAATGCTCCAGCTATGTTCATGAGTCTTATGAATGGAGTATTCCGTACCTTCCTTGACAAGTTTGTAGTGGTGTTTCTCAATGACATCTTGATATATTCCAAAGATGAGAAAGAGCATGAGGAACACTTGAGGAAAGTGTTGCAGTGTCTTAGAGACAACCAATTATATGGCAACTTTTCAAAGTGTGCCTTCTTCAGATCAGAGGTTAACTACCTAGGTCATGTTATTTCAGGTGATGGGATATTAGTAGAAACATCAAATATAGATTCCATTATGGATTGGCCAACACCTACCACTGTGACCGGGGTTAGGAGTTTCATGGGTTTAGCTAGTTACTACAGATGGTTTGTTGAGGGATTCTCTCATGTAGCTCACCACATTAGTTCTCTTCAGTGAAAGGGAAAGAAGTTTGAGTGGACTGAGAAGTGTGATTAGGATTTTCAATAGCTAAAAGAGCACTCACTAGTGTACCCATTCTCATTGTACCAAAGCCCTCAACAAACTTTGTGGTTTGTAGAGATGCTTCTTTAGATGGTTTAGGAGCAGTCCTTATGGAAGTTGGACGAGTGATATCCTTTGAGTCTAGGAAACTAAAGACTCACGAGCTCAACTACCCTACCCATAACCTTGAGCTCGCAGCAATGGTGCATGCTTTAGTCATATGGTGACATTTTCTCTTAGGGCATCGATTCGAACTTCATTCAGACCATCAGAGTCTTCAGTAAATTTTCACTCAGCCAAACCTTAATGCTAGGCAGAGGAGATGGATGGATTTCTTATGTGAATATGATTTTGATGTCCATTACATTAAAGGGAAAGAGAAGGTGGGCACAAATCCCTTGAGTAGGAGATGACATGAGCTTTCTTCTATGTCTACTGGCATGGATCTGAGAGATCCTATTCTTCATCACTTACATGAAGATGAGATGTATGCAGAAGTTTGTGGGTTGATTTGATCTTAGAGACCCCTTGAGGGGAAGTTTTCAGAGTATACTTTGGAGTCCAATGGACTTATGTGTCATATAGGACGTATCTATGTACCTTCTTTTAGAGAATTGCGTGAGTTTGTGATGCTTGAGGCTCATAGGGCCCCTTATGTAGCACATCCTAGAGTTAAGAAGATGCATGCTGACTTGAGGAAACTATATCATTGGCCTGACATGAGATTGTAGATTTCAAAGATGGTATCTAGATGCCTAGATTGCCAGAGGGTGAAGGCAGACCACCATCATCTAGATGGTCTCCTTTAGCCTCATGAGATACCAGTGTGGAAATGGGACACCATATCTATGGATTTCATAGTAGGTCTTCCTCTGTCTTCTCGTTGTCATGATGCCATCATGGTGACAGTCGACAAGTTGACTAAGGTGGCTCACTTTTCACCCGTGCGTACCACCTTTACCACACTAGCAGTGGTGCAAGTGTTCTTGCAAGATATAGTTAGACTTCATGGCGTACCTCGTAATATCATCTCAGATAGAGATTCTCTCTTCACTTCATCCTTTTGGAGAGAACTTTTAGGTAGCTATGGTCACTAGGATAAGCTTCAGTACAACTTATCATCCTAAGAAAAATGGGAAGATCGAAAGGGTCAATAAAGTGTTAGATGACATGCTTCGCATGTATGTCATGGACCATCAGACTTGATGGGAAGAATACCCACACTTAGTGGAGTTTCCCTATAACAACGGACACCAGACTTCATTGGGTATGCCTCCCTACCAGGCTCTTTATGGTAGGCCATGCAAGACCCCACTCAGTTGGGATAGGATCGAGGATAGAGTTTCCATTGGTCCTGAGCTAGTTAGGAGTATGGAGCAGTAGGTGACTTTGATTAGACAACAAATTGAGGAAGCCTAGGATATGTAGAAGAAGTATGCAGATGCGAAGAGGATTGATTGAGCCTATCTAGTTGGAGACAAAGTATTTTTGAGAGTGCAACCGCATAAGAATCCAATCCATTTTGGAAAGGGCTCTAAGCTAGCACCTCGTTTTGTTGGACCTTTTGAGATCCTTAAGAGGATAGGACCAGTTGCTTACCAATTAGCATTGCTAGCTAGCCTGTCACACATCCATGACATGTTTCATGTTTTAGTTTTGAGGAAGTGTTGGTACTCCTAAATTTGGAACAAATTTGGAGTGACCATGTTAAGTTTTTTAGTTAAGAAAAATAAGTACCCTTGAAAATTTTGTGTGAGAAGGCTTAGTTAGAATGCTTGAAAAGATACCCTAGTGATTTTAATCAGATATTACTTGGGAAGAAGGTTTAGTACATTCCATTTGGCATATGCAGTGGGTTCCAACTCCTAAGTTCAAAATCTGACATGTTTATGGAGTAGTCATTTCGAGGTGTCACCTAAATCTGCATTTTTGCTAAGGTGTCATTTTACTGTCTGGGGCCTAGTTTGCTTCTGAATATCTTGCACCCTGTTGAGTTTCTTGAGCCATCACTTTGGTAATGTGTTACATGTATATCAAAGAGTTTATGTTTTAGATCCTAGATCATGATGAATCCATTTGAGAAATTTGCCAATCTGATTCCGTTGGCACTTTGTTAAGTTTCCAAAAGTGGTTGAATGCAGATTTCTGAATACCTCATTTTGAAGGCCTGCATCTTTGATCAAATGGATAGGTATGACATCATGGTGTGTTCTGAGGTGTTGTAATCATGATAATGAGCCAATATTTCTAGTTTGCAGATCCTTATGAAATCAGATGACAAGTTTTTTTAGAACCATTCCATTGGTGAGTAATTTTGATTTCCTGTGTTTTCAAGTACAAAATTGCTAAGTTGTCCACTTTGAGGTCTTGAAAATCTATACCCGGGTGAACATTTTGGATAATTGAGTTTTCCCTCATATTTTAAATATAGGAGTTTAATCACTTGAGGATTTATAGATTCTTGCCAATCCAGTTATTCACTTTGCCAGAGCCTTTCTATTTCTGATTTATTAAAGTTTCATTGAAAATGCTGATTTCAGAATTAAATGGCATACTTTGTGGTTTCCCTGTTTACACCCAGTTCAAGGTAAGACATAATGTAAATTTGATCTGCATTGTAGACCTAGGAGTGAACTCATCTGAAGATTCCCAAACTTTGACCAATCCGGTTGATTGCTTCTCCATGCTAATTCCAGATTCAGTTTCTACTTTTTCACTGTGTTAATATCCAGAAAAGTGTTTGGATGCTAACATTTGCGGATTGGTATCAGTTCAATAGTTTGTTTTCAGAGGAGGACAACTAAGATTCTGAAGGTTTATTTTGGTGACTTTATAAATTCAGTTTCAGAGGCATTTTATTCAGTTTGCAGTGCAGAAAGGAGTTAAGTTTGCAAAATGGTCATTTTAAGGAAATGATAACTTTCTGTCAGAATGTTATTCTCAAGATCTGATTATGGACCATTTTCATTGCATATGAATGTACTATTTGACCTAATGGTGAATTTTCAGAGCTTGTTTCAATGATTTTGCAGTGGTTAATCTGAAGGAGATTTATGTTGTTTCAGCATTTGCATATACACAAGTTTTCTGAAAAGCTAAGTTTGCATTGTTATATCTTGTGCCTGAGGATGAATCTGGCAAGACCTTGTTGCATGTGTATTCAATGGTAATGAATGAATCCTTTTTCTGAATGCCAGAGTCAGATTACTTGTTTCAGAAAATTTTTGAGACTAGTTCCGGAAGCCAGTTGCCATTTGAGGGTTCAGTTTGGAAAACTGATTGCAAAGTTGCTTGTTTGGTGTCTTGAGATAATCGACATAGTATTTTCTACTTAAAAGAGGTGAAGACATATTCAAGTCATTGGAACTATAAATTGAAACACCATGGAGTATAAAAATGGACAAGGGTTAACTTTAATAGTGTATAAAGGATTGAAAAACATGATGTATTGCGGATGCAAGGTATATGATTGAATATTGTAGGGTGAAAAAAGTAGATGATGGAGAGCGATTAATATATTTAATATCTTCAAGGATGTAACCTTTTACGATGATTAACTTTCATTAGCCCATCATATCCTTTGATGATAATAAGATAGATATGGAGCTTTACATGATACATGCATCTTCATGTTCTCATTGGATGTGACTACAACAAGGAGAAGCTTAACATATTCCATGAATTATTCATACAATGGTAGCTAATTAATCAAACCATATAGGCTACCTGTATATTGATTGTCAGAGGATTGTGTGGAGTTGCAACACCAAATCATATTGTGAGAAGCACAAAGAGGAATCCAACAGCATAGACAAATACACTACCAAGATAAATTCGGTATTTGCATTGATTTTGAAAAAGGAAAAGGAAGTATTTTAAAGGCAATTATTATTGAATTAATGTCTGTGCAGACATAATGAAAAGGAAGCTGCAAATACATCAAATGATAAGTGTCTTGCACAGACAAAGAGGGTAATTGCAAAGTATTTTGAATGTTTTAATTGAAACTTTAATATTCCAAACATTTGTGCATTCGTGTATCCCACGCATCAAGGAAGGGGATGCTGCATTTCCACCAATGCCTCACACAGCCATAAACATTTTGAAAGGTTTGTTTGTACATTAATTACCAAAGGCTTATGCTATCTATTTCGTAGAAAGCCCACACCAAAAACCAGTTTTAATGAGAATGGCAACAGACAAAATAGGGAGCTTCACAGATTTTTTGGCAGAGCATACTTGGAGGGGCTACGCAGCATGTTGGAGAGGTTAAACAATGTTTGAAACCAGATTACAAAGTGTGTTTGGCATCTTTTGCAATCACAGAGCTAGAGTGTGCACAGATATGGAAGGGGAATGTAATGTTGTTAAACATATTTAAAACAACAACTCATCATTATGTGGAGTTGTCATGTGGAAGCCAGAGCGGCATATTAAATGAAGAATTTGCAATTTCAAACAGTTTAAAATGTGATTACAACTATTTAAAGTCTGAGCTAGGCATGGCAAAAGGGAGATT
The DNA here is from genome assembly GCA_018584345.1 of Thuja plicata. Taxonomy (NCBI): domain Eukaryota; kingdom Viridiplantae; phylum Streptophyta; class Pinopsida; order Cupressales; family Cupressaceae; genus Thuja; species Thuja plicata. The sequence goes on along the minus strand of MU217060.1, from coordinate 134,986 downwards.
TCCATTGCCAGTAGTCTGCGATAGCATTTGGGGGAGTAGTTTGAAGTTTTTTTGGATTTTTTAAAGTTAAATTGCAGAAGTAACTCCATAGGGAGTGGCGCCTTAACCATTGGAAGAAATTCATGGTTTCCATTTGCAATATAATAGTACATTTATATATAAAATACCATTAATATAAAACCCTAAGCATATTTGCAGAAAAAGTGTAGATTTTAACCCAAAACAATCGTTAAAACATGCTAAACATCTGACATAATTGTACATTTCATTCATTTCATTGATATTCTTCTTCATACATCTCATCATCAAGATCATCATCATTGATGACATCATCACTACCACTATATTCATTTTCATCGTCATCAGCATCATCATTATCATCGTCATCATCCTCCTCCTCATCATCGTGATCAGTAGTAGCATCATCATCATCTTCTTCTTCGACTAACTCTCGATCGTGATCATCATCCACTTCTTCCTCTTCCTCGGTATCTTCTTCTTCCATCACATTATACTTTATCGACCTTCCTCTTGGATCATGTCTAACAAAAAATGACCAACCTAGTTTATGTGGAACCTGTGAGTAAAATACCTACTCAGATTGGCTTGGAAGAACACAGGGTTCTTCCCCACGTGGCTCAAACAACCTTGTATTAGTCATTGGAAATCCACTGTCATGTTCAATAACAGTTCTATCAGGATCATTTTGATTGAGATGTAGTCTGTACCATTTCACGATGAACAAAACTAATTTGAAGGAATTAAATTCACAGTCAAGTATGTCAACCAAAATACCATAGTATCAATTTTGTGACTCTCGAGGATGTAACTCATTTCTAGATGAAATATTGGTCACCTAGAAGATTGCACTTAGGGAAGAATCACAAGTTCTCTTTGTGTCATCCAAATTTTTGATACGAAATTTATAACCATTGCATAACATAGCCTTGTGGTGTTTCACCTACAATAATGTCAAACATGTATAAATTATTGCATCACTAGTTGAAAAACATATGGTTGATTAACAAATTAATAAGTACCTGGTGATCTCTTAAACCATATGCTAAATCTATTTCCTTTTGTGTAACATTGGTATCTCCATTACGATGAGCTTGTATAAAAAATGAAGACATAGATTCCCATTTTAATCTATGACCATAATGTTGACATCATTCAATCCAGACCGTCATCCAATCTTGATTGTTTGCAATAAACAAATGTATTGCATCCCACTCTTTAGCAACTGTACAAAAGTAAATATATGATCAGTTACAATAGATTTATTTTGAAGATTAAGAATTAATTAACTATAATAACATCTCATAATTTATTACCTTTTAGTTTCCTAAATCTACCGTTGCTGACCATGTACTCCCCTTCAAAAAATTTAATGGAGTCAAGATCCCATATGCAATATATATAGGTCTTTGCTGCAAGATTAGGAAGATATTGAGTAACGTACACCATCATCTGGTATACCATATATCCCTCAACCATAGAACCCTCTGGACATGCTCTTTTTCATACCAAACCCTTCAAAAATTTCAAGCATCTCTCAGCCATCCACATTAACCTAGCCTATACAGGTCCACACAATTCAATCTCCTCAACTTGGTGTATGAGGTAGTGTTCTTGTGCATTGAAAAAGGTTCAAGGTAAACACTTTTGCATTTCACACATTGGATGAGGAATCCTTTTTTACCAATATTTTTTATCTTCTTTATGGATTTCTTTAGATGACAACCACCTACAAGAGATTCAAGACACAAAAATATATAAATACAAGAATTTACAATATATTACTTATTTGATATTATTGTTTCATTTATTGAAAAATATCACTGCTTACCTCATGTATTTTTCAAGATCATCTATCACTTATTTGATATTATTTTTGAAGTTCTCTGGGAGCGATAGGGGTAGCAAATACTGCAATAATTGTCAACTGATCATTTCATACAATGAAAATAGAATGTAGTTACACAAATATATTGTAAATACAAAAGACTCTGAATTACCTTGATGAAGGTATTGCAATCATGTGTTTTCATTCGTGTCCCAAAATCACTCTTCTTTGATACGAGATTGCTTATATTCGCAACAAATCCTGTAGGAAATCTTTTTTTTTGTATGACTTCTTTTATGACATTACTTTGTTGCTCTATTAATAACTGAGGAAGAGCACTTGCATTAATTTGGTCTTGATTTCTATTTGATTCAATGATAATTTTCATTGCATGACTGGAATCATGAATGTCACTACAATTTTTGCCAAGTTTTTTTTTGTCACGCCTTTCATCAAATATTTTCCATAGTGTCTCTATTATATTCTTTCCAATATGCATAGTATCAAACAAATGCACAATTTGTAGTTGTTCGTAGTAGGGCAGCCTACTAAATTCTTTCGGATAACATTTTATTCTCTTTGGAAGCTGGTTAGTGATGCCTTCATGACCTTCAAGATCATCAACTACATAATTATCTAGCAAAACATAATTGAAATATATAATTTTTAAACATGAACCATTAGGTGGAATGATATTACCTCGAATTCTATTATATTCCAACTGCCATAGGTGAGGTGTCATTCTTTGGGGCTTTGATGTAGTCTCTTCTTTCCCATTAAAAATATGTTTTTCCGCACTTTGATACTTATGATTTCTGGGGAGGAAGTGCCTATACTCATCAAACACCTACTTTCTGAAACTTTTGGAATGACGAGATTTCATCTTTGGACCACACATTAGACATGAAAATTTTCCCTTTGTTTGAAGACCTACAAGATAATTATATAATTAGATTAAATATGTTAATTTTTAGAATTAGAATTATCGCGTACAACTACAATTCACCATAACATACCACAGAAATGTGTCAACCCTGGAGTATCATGAATTGTGCACACAAGCATTGCATGAAATTGAAATTGTCTTTGTTCAATTGGTCTAGAGATGTCATATGTAGTGAAACCATTCCATAACACCAACTCGTCGATAAGAGGTGCAATATATACATTCATATCTTTCACTTGGTACTTACCTTGTTGAATTAACAATAACATCAGATAATTATTGTGGTCATTTAACTCTGAGACTTAGAATTACATGTAGATAACTATAAAATAATAAAATACCTAGAACAATTGTTGACAACATAATGTGCTCCCTCTTTATTGACATCCATGGTGGAAGGTTATTTTTTATAACAAAAACATGCCACACCAAGTAAACAGATCTCATCTCTCCATACGGATTGACAGCATCTGCTGCTAGAGAAAGCATGAGATTTTGAGGTTCTTCTTTAAAGTGTGGTCACTTTTCTTCTATGTCCGTAAATGATGAACCATCCACAGGAATTCAAATAATGTCATCTTGACTCCTTCCATGTATATGGTAATCCATAAATTGTGTCAAGCTATTGCACCTGAATAATCATTTCAAACGTGGAATAATGGGGATGTAACGAAGAGCCTTGTAAGACACCTTTTTTGTCATTTGATCATCTCGATATCTACTTGTATGGCATTTAGGGAATTCTATTTCATTTTCATGTTCTTTATGATAAATAATATGATCTTCAAGATAAGCATCTATTGCTTGGTACTCCATTCCAATATGTTTTACAGTGGCACATAATTTTTGGTATGAGTGAGGGAGAACATTTGATGTTGGTAACAGAAACTCACCTATCAATCTACAACAAAAAAAATAAGTCATTACTATAAACAATCTTAATGGTACATGTTTCACCTTTTATAGACTATAAGGATGTATATGACAAACCTTAGTATATGTGACATTGCTATGTTGGATAAACCATTAATAACCTTCAAATTTACCAACAACAATAAACCAAAGAGAAGAGTAGATAGGGAGATTTTCTAAAGGGTCGTGTTTGCCCCTCTAAGGTAGAGGTATATCATGGACGATGTCAATGTCAATGTCATCCTCATCATAATCATCATCACCATCAGCAGCAGCACTAGTAGCACCAGTACCAAATGTGTCAACGATCAATGCATTCATAGCATCATCTTCAAATGTGTTTTCTGGTGCATGATTGTCATCTTCCATGGGATCATAATCTTCAGCTTCAATACTCACACCTACATGTTCCTCTATATTCACACCCCCATCTTCCTTTGAGATGTGGTGGTCCATATCATATACTACACTAGGGAGATCAACCTATATAAAAATGATGATGATCAAACCACCCTTCGATGTGATAATAAAACCTCCTTCCATTGTTCATATGTATATTAATTGTGAAAACAATATAACAAACAACAATTACAAATGGATTATAATCAAACCCCCTTCAATGTGACCATGCTCCCTATAATGTCTCTTTATTGTTTTGATTTTTATTCTTCTTGTCTTTAAGCCATTACAACTCTTGCGTCGACAATAACATTGTCATCGCCTTCTCTATGAAAGTTAGACAACAATATAGCGATTGTCTCCTTATTTTGATCAAAATCCCTTGTATTATCAGACATGATCCTTAATGTGTATATCTGCCAAAAAATTAGACATGTTGTACCTAATGTTTTTATCTTCACATATGGTTTTGATAGAAAATGGTCACTCTATTTTCTCGTGGTGAGAACTCTTTAGTTGTGACAAAAAATTTCAAACAAAAAAAACATGTTACAGTAGGTTTTATAAATGATATGTTACTTTGTAAATTTATCTTTAAGTTTTATAACTGTACATATATTTTCTTTGACTCCCCCACATTGTAATCATATCAACAGGTTGATATCAAATTCCATGTCAAGATTTACAACATTAAATTGATCATAGTTGGAAGACTTAGACACAAGAAGAATATGGGTATAGCCAATTTTTAGAAGAATATGAATGAATGCAAATATACATAGGTGGATGAACATAAATAATGAAGGTATCAGACATTTTGTGAAGTAATGAAGTGCTGACCCGGTGTTCTAATCTAGTATGCTCCTGTATGATCCACAACCTGCAAGGAAGGAAATGAATGGGTTAGATCCAAAGGATCTAAGAAATGCCTGGCACCGTATTACTGATCCTCATCTACAATTATGCATGTGCATAGTACAACCATACACTGCTAAAAGTCATGATCAAGCATAAGCAATAGAGGGGAAATTATCAAGGTCAAATCAGAGGTTAAATTTCATGCCTTCAAATTCTATATATGTACAGTTATAAAATTTCCTACCTTTCAAAATTTTATAACATAGTTCCTTAGAATTTGATCTTTAGATGGCAGTCATGACTTGAGGTAGGCATTCAAGATTTGTCTTCTCATTAAATCAATTTCATTTTGATGACATTTGTTGATTTAATGGCACAATATGAATGTTAATACTGGTATTTTTACATCTTTGCATTTGGAATGCTTGATGACCCACAAGCTTTGAGGTTCATGTCTATGCAACACAATATTTGCACCTTAGTTAACAAAATATGTTGTTAACAACATGTATGTTAGCCTATTATGTTTGTTCGCAAATTAATAACACATGTTAACACAATAGGCTAACATACATGGTGTTAACATATTTTTTTAACAACATATTGTATTATCATGTGTTTACTAAGGCGTAAATATTGTGCTGCATTGTTTATGAGCTCATGTTTAATACTGGAATTATTTACATCTTTGCATTTGGAATGCTTGATGACCCACGAGCTTTGAGAGCTAGAGCATTGTTGCTATTACCTTCAAGGAATTGCGTGAAGTGTTTGATCTGGATTTATTTTTTGTTGTTGTTGATAATCAGTATGTGGTACTCCCCATTTATGACCATTAAATATGGAAATCTCTTGATGGCTTGTGGGCTGCAAGCTAGGGCATCATGCATTGTTTATGAGCCCACTGTTTGAGCACCACATGACCTTGTTATGAGATCTTTTTGTTATGGGTGTGTGCACCAAGTTGTGGACCAAAAAAGTGGACACATCTTTAAAAACAAATTCAAATTTCATATAACCCGATCGGGTTATTGAAATTTTGAAACTGTACAAGGTTTGGTAACCAAGCCTAGACAATATTATTAAAAAATTAGAACTTTCTAAGAACCCAATGGGGTTCTGAAATGTTTCAATTAACCCGATCTAGTTATTAGACATATAATATTTTATAAGAACCCGATCGGGTTCTAAGATGTTCCTAATAACTTGATCACGTTATTAGAAACATATATATTTTGGATAGCCCTTGGCTTAGGCCAGTTCTAATGCCTAAAAAATAGAGGCTAGGAGACCAAAAAGCCACAAAACCCGATCAAGCTTTGAAGAAAACAAGAAATCTTCAACAATTTGAACATTTACAAGCAATGGCGCTCGTTAAGAAAGGTATGTATTATTATTTTTTATTGTTTTGTTGTTGTTTTTTTCATTTTTTTATCAAATTAGGTTATGATATTGATTTGTTTTTTCTTTTAAATTAATTTCATATAAGATTCATCAAACAACCCCAGAAGAAGAAAATGAAATGAAAGACCCCCCCTCATAAACCCTCCTCCAAATTCTCCTTGTCCACCACCATCACCACCTGAAAACCCTCGTCAAAATTCTCCTCTTCCACCACCATCACCACCTGTAAACCCTCCTCAAAATTATACTCGCCCACAACCACCACCTCCCATAAACCCTCCACATGTGGTATTAAATCATGTAAATGCAACACAAGAGGACCTTGTACAATGCCTTAACCAACATAGTGCACAAATTAATATATTAGTCAATAGATTGAAGTCTTGTGGTCTTCAGAATCACTCTACCCTCGCCACTACATTAGAAAAAATGTCCAATAGTGCAAATGATGTGTCTCAAGAGGTGACAAAGTGGGGTTCATGGATGGATAGGTGTCGTACTTATGCTGATTGTTTATCATACGAGGATGTGAAAAGAAAAGGAATAGAAAAATGTGACATATGTACCCTTTTTACTGTTCCTAATACTAGCAATTCCCTAGAAGTTAATACAAAATGGTTTCCTATACATTGGTGTGTTCATAGGGGGGGTGAAATCAGCTTTTTGGGATAGGCGGTACATGGTATTTGACCAACCACCTTGTAATAATAATGAGGTGCCTTTATATTTTTTGAGGAAGCTATACTGTGAGTTTATCATTGGTGAGAAGCCAAATTACTTTGACTTTCATGAGTTCCAGGGTACAGGGAGAGGCTCTGCGCATGATAGACCTTGGGCACATAGGATTACCTGACCACAAGAGAGGAGGTGTACTATGAGAAAACCCCTCATTCATGTTGTGGTCCCAGTAGTGGTGAAGGAGTCTATGGATATACAGACTCTTCATGCAGCTACATCATTGACTGATGTCATTATCCAGCATGGTACTCAGTTAGTTGGAGAGGATGGATCAGTGCTTGTGGCACCCCCATCTTCATTAGATGCGCCATTAGGATTATCCCATCCCATTCCAGCTCCATCATCATCAGATGCACCATTAGGATCATCTCATCCCGTGTGAGCTCCATTATCATTAGATACATTTTTAGGGTCAGCCAAGCCCATTGAGCATATCTGTATCAGTTGTAATGGTATATGTGATGGGGTAGATAGCCATGCGAGTGTGAATGGTTGGACATCCCATTCATGTGTATGTTGTGGGAAAAGATGTCAGACATCCACTACTAAGCATGTGGCCCTTACATATGATCTATTTTCAATGGTGTATGGTACAGAGCCGACAAAGTTTTATTTAAATTTGTATTTTGACATGTTATTTTAATTAATTACCTAAATATGTTAAAAGTAAATACAATTTTATGTATAGATGAATCTAAATTGATACATGAATAATATTCATTACAGGGTGTAGCTGGTAGTACAAGCACACCAAGGAGTGCTTTTTATAGTACACAGACGGGCAGCTTAAACACCTGAGGTAATGTTTTATAAATATTCCTAAAATAGAATAGCACGTTGTTTTGAAAATATCATATCATAATAATTTGTATGGTGGTAACTTAGTGTATGTTTTTTTTCTATTTATTTATGGTCAAATAATTTTTTCTAATTAATTCAACTCAAGGAATTCACTTCCTTGTCTAGCCATCATGACTTGAATTGATTTGAACTCCCGCCCTCCATCCTTAGACTCAATTCAACCAATGCTGAACTCATACATAGACTCATACCCAAACCAATCACTTATTGGCTTATGAATCATCCTTTAACATCATTCTGAACATCCAACCATCATTCTTTTACTCTTATTTCTTGTTCAAAATCATGAATACAATCTCTGATTGTTCATTGATTGTGATTATCTTTAATCCTTCAATACACCACTATGGCCTTTTGAAGACACCCAACATATAACTTCTAAGACACCCCAAGAATCCCTCAACTTATCACAAGGTCCTTATCCTATCACTCAAAGCACATTCACTTGCTAGTTCAGTAAACTTTACTCTCTGGCATTTCACTCTCACACTAGGAGAGTCCCCATATACTTGTCTATATCTTCACCATAGATAAGAACCCAGCTAAACCCTAGGTTCATAAGCACCCGAAATATTTTCATCACTGTCCATACCACCTACTCTAATGCAACTGTTAAGGGTATGATGATCCAATCACTGAATCTCTTAACTCTCTATAAAGAGTGGCAAACTCTAACCATAGTGTACCAATCCAATGACCATAGTGTACCAAGTGGCTTATAAGTGCCCAAACTTGGAACTAGGTCTAACAATTGGATCTCAATGATACAGTAATTCTAAAGCATTGAACTACAAGATGTCTTGGGTTCTTTTGGGCCAAGAGTGCATTGAGAACATCAAGGGTCTGCAATATTCATGAGACCCCATGTGCTAGGAGGTGCTCTTGCACCATACTCTCAACCTAAAAAAACTCTAAATCCATCCATGCTAGGGGTAAACACACTAAAACATACTCACTGCCATGCTACAATAGTCCCATTACCTGCTGAAAAAGTGCTCCTAACCTTTGATCCCCGTGAATACAATCTAGACCATCCTTCTCTAACAGTGCCTACAAATTTGTTAAAGAATAGTCTTGTGTGTGAAAGAAAAGTTCAAAATTTTATATTGTAATAATGGTTCATAAAATTTGATTATAAACTTGTGATAATAGAGTTGTGGAGCATAACCATTTGTAGAATTCAAGTGAATCATAATCTTAAGTCATTTGTGGAATTCAAGTGAGTCATAATTTTAAGTCATTCATTTGTAAACTATTGCTTATATATTTATTTGGTGTTTTATAGGGCTTGTCAGGGGCTCAGATTTCTGAGATTGAAGATGTCACCCTTTCTGCCATTGACTTTGTCTTAGAGAGCTATGTAATATCATTTTTTGCACACCTATTGTTTATATTTTTAATTGAACCCATGCGGTGTCATATTATTTCTCTTATGTTAATTTTGTTTTTGTTAGCCTACCCCACCAAGCTCGAGGTCATTAGAAAAGAGGATGAAATCATCGGGGACATTGAAATAAAAAAGGTAATTAAGTCAAATTTAAGTATATTTGTTGAAATGTATTAATTATCAAGGTACTCTATATTGATGAATGTACTTGACTTGTTTATTGTATACATGTAGAATCAATTGGGTTTCACTGAACTAATGAATGCCCCAAACATTGTTGATGTTTAGGAGAGGGAAGAGGTAACACATTTTCATATTTAATTTCAATTGCATTCTTGTTTCTTCAAAATATTTTAGAAATTCATGTGCCTCTATTAGTATGTCATTTGCTATGAATTTTCATACATGAATTGGTCATAGCTACCTCAGATGAGGCAAACCCTTTTCCACTTCATAGGGATCCCTTTCCTAGAACAGGAGATCCAGCTGTGGTATGCATTTTCTTTTTAGTCCATGCATTTTTAATTTTTTAGTATTTCTTGTTTATAACATGTATTTTGTATGTTTTTTTTCCGTTGTAGGACCCTTCACCACTGCCCATCATTCCTCTACCCTACCATTTTTCTAAGAGTCCCTCTCACCCACTATGGAGCCCATTTTTGTTTATCAGTCAACCCAAGCATACGAGATCTAGCAGAGGCTTCAATATGCAAATTACATCCTAATATCTATTTATTTTGATATAATATGTATGGCTTAACATTTGAATTGTTATTGTGTAGAGACTTAGTGAACCATGTGTTGCTGCGAAGAAGCTCAATTTTGATGATCCACCACGGTCATAGATATATCGAGACATTGTATAGATCTAGTTGTGGTCATTGAATGACAAAATTTTGTATATATATATATATATATATATATACTATTAGTAATAACTGAGGGGGGGTGAATCAGTGTTCTAGCACAATCAACTATTGATCTATTCCTTCTCTCAGCAATCACATTTTGCTGTGGTGTTCTTGGTGCAGAAACCTATCTTTTTATACCATGCTCATTACAGAAATTAGTGAATTCATCTGATATAAATTCTCCTCCTCTATCTGATCTCAAATATTTTAGATCCTTACCACTTTGTTTCTCTACCATAGCTTTATACCATTTAAACATCTTGAATGCTTTAGATTTATCTTTTAGAAACATAATAGTCATCATTCTAGAGTAATCATAAACAAAGAGAATAAAATACCTATCTCCATAATAAATCTTTGTCCTCACTAGTCCACATAGATCAGTATGGACTAATTTTATAATATCATCAGATGTATGGGTTTTACTTTTGAAACTAGACTTTGTCATTTTACCTTTTTGACAATTCTTGCACATGATGTTGTCGGGCTTTGTCATCATCGGTAAGCCTCTTACATTTCTCCTTCTTCTTATTTTCATCATGTTGTCAAAATTCACACGACACAATATTTTGTCCCAAAACCATATGTCTTCATTTCTAGTCAATAAGCGAGTGGTGTTAGTATCATTCAGATAGAATAAGTTACCTTTTGTCTGTTCACCAATACCAATCGATTTTTATGATTCATTGAAGATCTTTTCCTTCTTGTTCTCAAATGCTATTCTGTGACCTGAATTATTCTACTAAGAAACACACAATAGATTATAATTCAATCCTTTTACCCAATAAGCATTTTCACATTTAATTAGGTTATTAAAAATTATAGTTCCTTTACCTTCAACTAGACAAAGTGTATCATTACCCATTCTTACTATACCACCATTATAATACTCAAAAGTGTTAAAATTTTCTTTGTCACCGGTCATGTGATGAGTGCTGCCACTATCTATAATCTAGATGTCATTCCTGCTAACCTTAGATATGAGTACATTTTCTACATACCCTTCATCTTCATCTGAATCATCCTTCACAACCACAAATACCATCTCGATGTCTTCATCAAGTTTGGTGTCAGTATCTTCATCTTTGCAAGCAGATAGGTAGCTAGCTTTCTTGCCTTTGTCCTTGTAGTTTGGGGTATCTCTTCTTTTTGATTGTCGGTAACCTCTGTAATATTTGTTATCACCTCTGTCAGATTTCTTCTCAAAAGATCTGTCATTACTTCTGTCATCTTTTCTTTTGTTAGGACATCTTGCAGCAAAGTGTCCAATCTCTTTACAATTAAAGCATACAAGTGGTAACTTGCCTTTGTATTTACCT
>MU217060.1:68959-123355 GCA_018584345.1 Thuja plicata | reverse complement strand
TTAGGACATCTTGCAGCAAAGTGTCCAATCTCTTTACAATTAAAGCATACAAGTGGTAACTTGCCTTTGTATTTACCTTTGCCTCTCTGCATTCTTCTATCCATAAGTGCTTCTATTTCATCTAGATATTCTTCTTCACTTTCACTTTCACTTTCACTATCTCTTCTAGATGTGTGTCTATGACTTGATTTTCTTATTCTCATTGAAGACTTAAATGCAGATTCTAAGTTGGTAAGACACTATTATCAAAGTTATTCATCTCAAATGAAATCAGTCTACCAAATAAACTATCAAGAGTAATTGTATTATTTTCTACTACTCTCATTTCCTGAATGAGAGAAACTCTAATAGCATATATAGGAAGTAAGGTTCTTAAGATTTTACTTACCACTGTCTCCTCTTCAAGTGTAACTCCAACTCCTTGTACAACATTGACTACTTTTATTCTTGTGCTGTATTGTGTGATGTTTTCTCCTTCTTTCATTCTTATCATCAAACTTTCATCTAAGGCTTTCTTCCTTGGCTCTCAGAACATTTGTATCACCTCCATGTACAAGCTTCAGTTTGTCCCACATCTTATTTGTAGTCTTGAAATCCTTGACATCTTCAAATTCAGCATCAGAGAGTGAGGAAGAAAGCTCTATGACCATGTAGTTGTGTTCATGATTCTCTCTCAATTGATCTACTATCAATACTCCTGTAGGAAACACATATTTAGTATCTAGGAATTGAGTAACATCATTACCAATATCTGATAAGTGGAGTCTTATCCTTCTCTGCCATGAAGCAAAGTTGTCTTTGTTCAACTTGGGCATATCTCGTCTATTCATCTTGTGATCTTGACTTAGGTATTGAAACCTTGCTTTCTAAGCACATAAGCTCTGATACCAATTGTTAGTAATAACTGAGAGGGGGGGGGGGTGAATCAGTGGCCTCAAAAATTTATCCTTCAAAATTAACCACCAATCAATAAACCTTAGATTATTATGTCCCTACAAGATGCATGCCATAAAATACTATTACTGATTAACTGTCTGTCGGTGTTCTCTATCAATCCTTATTCTTTCTTGATTACTGATAAGCAGTATAACTATTTACCGAAACTCAGTAAATAAGCAGAGTATACCGATCAATCTAGAGTTAGCTATGTAAGATACAAAACAATAAACAAATGAATCATACACACATAACACATGAATTTTTAACGTGGAAACCCTGTTAAGGGAAAAACCAATGGGATTGGTACCCCAAATTTTCACTCTTCTAAAGTGAGCCATGTTAGGATCCAACCCTGTTAAAGGTTACAAACACACGATTAAGTGTGACCTTGTTAGAGGATTTTATACGTAGAGGTTGTCACTTAGTATCAGGCATCTATTGCTATCATCCTTGAATCAGCCTCCTTCTTAGATTGTCAATAGGTATCGGGAAAATCCAATGCTACTTTCATGAATCAACCTTTTTGGCACTCCTTGGGATGTACCTCAATATATATAAGACTTTTAAGTCCTTCTCGGTTAAGAGACTTGATGTTTCAATGGTTAAAATGAAACACTATGACTTGTTTCTAATGCAACTTTGAATTGTGGATTTTCTAATCTATTTAAGTACATTACCTCTCTAATCAATGTATCAATTCAATTCTTTGTGCTCCATACTTTCTGCTCTATGATGTTGTGCTCACTATTCGTCGGTGTCTGCAAAATTCTTTAGCTCTCCTTCAACTTGATTGATCATGACTGATTGAAGTTTTTCTTCATCAGTTTCTCTTCGGCATCCTCTTTCTATTCACTCCCCTTAATACCATTCATAAATGAATTAAGCTTGTCTCTTATATATACATGATAATCACTATTTCTTGATTCTTTATTCTTGGCATGAAAAATAATCCAGCCAATTTGATTTAAAGCATAACTCCTAATTTGTCTCGTAATTATCTTCTTGCCAACTGTATAAATCATCTTTCTATCAATCACTTAACTCTGGTCGAATAAAACAAATAAAACAACTAGTTAAGTCTATCTTTAGATCTTTCCAGCTAGATATTTTGTCATTTTCTAAACTCTCTATTCCGTCGGTCACCTCTGTAGTTAGTTGTCAGTGACAATTGACAGTTCCCTCCATGAGACTCCAGTTAGCTTCGTGATCTCCTTCTTTCAGGCGTCATTGGAATTTTACTCATTGAGCAACCTTCTGACTTTTCTCATCGGGCATCACTATGGCTTTTCTTCATCGGGCAATACTATCTTCTGATCATCGGGTATCACTCTAACTATTCTTCTTTGCGTTTACCGATGGTGTGCAGTCTGCCAATGTTGTTTGTCACTAAGTGAATACTTGAATTTTATGCATTTTTGAAAGAATAAAATTTATTTCTTTGGTTCTCTTAAGTCTTTGGCATTATCTACATGACCGTACAGATGATATTAAGTTGACATCAATGACAATACAATACATTAACTGATTTAATTCCTTGCATTATCTTCAACTTAACATTGTCAAACATTCAATCTGTTACATGTCATCAACATACATGTGACATTTGTACATTTTATATATCGACCTGGCCATAGTTGATGTCATTTTTTGTTACTCTATTATGGATTTGGCATGTACACCATGTATTTATATTTACGCTATTCTTTTTCATTTTGTTATATATGAAACTTCAAATTTGATCCTTGAATTTGTTTGTTGGATGTTTATGTCTTAAGTGTATTCTTGTTTCACATGACTTGTGTATATGCATGTGTGTTTTGATAAATTAATGTACTTATGTGTGTACTTTATGTATATTCATTTATATTCATGTATATGAATCATAACCTAAATTCATGTGTACGACCTACGTAAATGACTTAAGTGAATTCATGTCTATGTTTCATAATGTATCTACTACATGTTTGCTCCAGGACAAGCAATTTTATGCTTGATGTTATACATTCTATTTAGATGTATCTTTCATGCTCTATATGTATGCACTCCATTACTTAAGTGAATTTATGTTTGTAGGTGTATCTTTCATGCTCTATATAATGTCCGTTGGGTATGTTGGCACTTGCAGAAAATTTCATGTTTCCATGCCTCTTTTTCTATGTTTTCTACAATTTTCTTTGGTCTCTGCCATTAAACCTTAAGCCCTTAATGTATTTTCATGTCAATTCAAAAGAAAACCCTAGTTACCTTCACCTTGTTATGTTTTGCAGTTACTTTTTTGGGCCACTTAAGTGATCCCTTTTGGCATGTGCACAATTTCTTGTTTTATGTTGGTCGCAAGGTCTCCTTATGATTTTTGAATATTCTTTCCCTTCTCATGACTTAGTGTTTCCCTTTTGTCAGGTAGTCTCTTAACGATTTGGCATATTCTTTTGTGATCATGCAACCTAGCGACTACTATTTGATGAAGTGATGATCCTGTGGCGGTTGCTAGATCTCTAGATATACCCCTGAGTTAATGAATTTGTCTAGCAACTTTGAGACTTTTCAGTCGCGTTATCTCTAAATTTTACCAAGGTTAGGTGCTGGGTTTGAATGTTAAGTGTAGTCACTTGATCTCATGATTTGACCAGTGGTTAATGATTCATCTCCTGACTTTGAGATTAATCAGTCGCCAAATAGCCATATGTGGACCATGGTCAAAGGTGAGTCAACTTAGATTTGGGGTTATGGATCAAAGACCAGTTAAAGTTAGAGAAGGTTGGAAAAGATCCAACGGTTGACTTGATTGACTAAATAAAAGATGTGCATGATCTATCTTGTAAAAAATTAAGTCAAGGTGACATCTGGCAGTAGTGGGCCCATGTTTTGTTTCCTTGGTCGCTTGCTCTCTTGATCAAGATGGAATATTCCAAAGTGTTCAGCAACTTAGAGTTTTGCTTTGTCACTAGGTCTCCAAATGATATCCAATATTCTCTTTTGATAAGGAGATTTCCTGCTAACCGTTTGATTAAGATCAGATCTAATGCATGTCACGTAGTCTCTAAATGAGACCATGGTTAATGAAAAAGTATAGTGACTCAGACACAAAGGAGATAATGAAAACTTGAGTTGAATGCAAGTTAGTATGGTCAGTTCCCTGCTAAGAAAAGTGCATAAACAATTGTGTCTTAAAATGAAGATCTAGTTTGAATCTGGATCGTTGATCAGGCATTCTGTGCCATTTGTGACCAATTGCTTTTAAATTTGAATATCCTTCTCAGGGTGTCGACGACGTGTATTTTAACTTGCAGACAGGGTGGTTGCCTCTGCCATTTCATTTCAACTCAGACTAATGGTGTTTTGAGTGGCTTCGTGGTTGTTGGTAATTTTCCAGGATCTCTTTGGCATATTGATGGAAAAAATGACCAATTTGTTGCAGGGTATGGTGAGGGTTATGATTAGATTTGTTTCAATATCGGTAAAAGAACTTATCTAGCCAGTACCTAGATTTCTTCAGTAGGTGCTTTTGATTTCGAACAAATCATTTTGTATGATCTTTTGAAGAAAGATCAATTGATAGAGAGGTTTGAATTGATTGTCTAATAGGTGGTTTTTGAAACCCTATCCTAGGGTTTCCATCTTCCTATTTATTCCTCTTTTCTCTCTGATGAAAAAAGGTGGTTCCAAATTTTGGTTCCTGGTTCAAAAATTTGGTTTCTAAGTGTTGGTTCCAAGCTTTGTTCCAGTGGGATATAGCAGACTATATTAGCATTGTATGTAGATTGAATAGAAAGTTCTTGTAGTATTTTGCAGGTTATTGAAGTGGTTTTGTTCTCAGATCAGATTAGAGCATGTACATGATTCATTATACTTAATACAATTATTCCATGCTTTCAAGTCTCTCCTTGGTGTCAATCTTATGAATTCTGGGTTTTCTAATCCACTGCATAGGGTTACCTATGGATATGTTCTAGTCTTTAGTTCTTGATCTAGGATCAAGTAAAATATTCTTCAGATAGGGCATAGATTCATCTTGATTTGTCTACAGAAATATTTCTATAAGTAGTGGATTGGTTGGAGTAACTGTGTTGATGGATTTGAGTCTTTGACAGTAGTTGGTTCATGTTTTTGTATCTGTTTTTGATATCTTCCCAATGGATAATGGCACCGATCAAGGATTAGTAAATTCTATTGAGATACATGTTTGATAGGTTCTTGGCTATATTCTACATCTTTATACATCAAAACCATTTCCAAGTCCTAGCTATTTGTGGTTGTTGGTTGTATTTCCTACATGGTAATGGAGAGTCAATGAAGGCCTCGTTAACATTTAGCACTTTCTTACCATGATCTATTGTTAAATCCAAAAGTTTAAGGTGTTGTAATGAGTTGAGTTTTATCTGGATTAGGTATACCCACCTTGGTTTTGCAGAGTGAGAAGTGTAGAGGGAAGTATTTTCCCTATAGTTTGTCCAATTGTCTTGCAGAGCTCTCATACTTAGGAGCTAACCAATCCTAACATCAGTCTCAAGGCATATTGGTTTCTTTTCACAATGTAATAGTTTCAAACACCAACAAAATGGTGACTCTGTTGGGGAAACAGTGAAGGTTTTTAACCTTATTAGGGAGACTATGGTATAAATAATTTAAATCCATTTTGAAAAAGAGTTATCCCATACGATTCATCAACAAGACATTGACTCTGCTAGGGAAGTACAAGGACAACCAATTTAAGATGCATCATTCCTTGCTTTGCTGAATCATCCCAGAATCAAGTTATAGAGTCATGTGCTACAAAAAGACATATTCCTCGTGTTTTGTAATATGAGTCAGATATGTTCTATTTGTCATTGCAAAGTGTCAGAAATTCCCAGTCCTTGAAGAAATCCAAGTACTATCTCACATTTGTTGAGTGATGACTTTGAGTTCTCTGATTTACACTAGTGTGCACATTTGAAGATAGACTACAAAGAAAAAGGCAGACTTGCAGTGGCATAGGCAGCATATATTTGGGCTCCTGTGACTTATAGTGTTAATTCAAGAGAGGAATCATTGGGGGACTCTATATGGGGTTTGTTGTGAGTTTTCTAATTTGAAGAAGGTCAGAGATGGGAAGGAAGATCTCAGTTGATTGCAAATATTTTCTTTTGCAAAGAGGTGGCAGCTCTACAAAAATTCTGCAAGGGTGATTTGAAGGTGACTCTAGATCACATATTTTCAAAGTTCTAAAACTTTCCTTATTAAGTGATCAAAGCACTAAGAAAAGGAATAAGGTGTGAAGAGAGGTCTACATACTTCAAGTTTTAGTAGCATTTTGCAAAACTATATGTAAGTATTGTATTAAGTTAAAATGGATAAGGAGGAGGATCTTGCATTATTAGACCAGGGCATTCTTAGGGATTGCATATTATTGTTGAGATAGAAGGTTGGAGGGAGAGGGGAACTTTCAATACCTTTATTTTATGAAAGGTTTTGTGATGCATATGATGAGCTTCTAGGGGGTAATGAGTTTCCAGAGTCTGTCTTTATTGGTTTTTTTTGGAACTTTGTTTCCCTGAATCAACCAATTGGCTAGCCTCCTTGTGGGAAGAGTGTTATGTGCATGTTAAGGATTTGATAACTAATGATGTAGATATTGAACTGGAAGATACATTTGGCATTGTATCTAGTAGTGTTGTTATTGGGAATGACAGAAATTATGAAGGAGATGTGTCTAGTGATGATACTCTCTCTTATAATCATGAAAGTGATGCTCTTTCTCGGTATGTGGCAGAAGATTGGTGAAGTAAGAAAGAAAAATAAGATTGTATAAGTGAAAATGTTGTTGAGGACTTCTTATCAGAGGAGGGTGATGTTGTGGATAGTGGTTATCTTCATAGTGAACAAATTTCAGATTTTTTGTCTTGTGAATATCTTGGATATTCAGGGAGGGATAGTTTTGAGTTCTCACACCCAACACAAATTCATTTGGACCAAGAGTATGAGTAAGTAGGGTCTAACTTTGACATGTGTAATTCTGATTCTTCTTCTACCTTTGCATTACCAGATTATAACCAGGATTAGTATGATATATTAGATGATGAAGTCATCAGTATTTGTTCAGTTTCAAGTGGTGAAGATATCCCTAATACAATATTGAGCAATGACTGGGACATTTGTGTAGATTTTGAATCTTTCTCTAATTTTGAATCTTCTATTGAGTCATTAAAGGATGGTCTTTCAGTTTCTCAATTTTCACTTTTTTATGATGAGTGTGTTGATGTCTTCTCTCCCACCCACTAGCAAGATTTGGTTTGTCTGATGATGGTAAGATGCATGATATTCCTCTTTTTGTGAATGGATCCAGTTGTGCTTTCCCTAGCAATGTGAAAGATCTTGAGTGCTTTTCTTTTCAGTGGGACAGTGAGTTCCCCAGATATGGCATCAAATTGAAGATGATACATGTTGCAACTATCATAGTTTTTTCTTATTTAATGAGTGTAACATGCATATGCCATATGTTTTTCATGTTTCTAATTTTATTTTTAGCTCAGATAGTGGAGGTGCTTTTATTTCTTATGGTGAGCTAACGGAAAGTGATATTTATTCTGATCAGATAGGTGAAATAATTTGTGTCAGCCTGCTTTCAGTGCAGGGAGCAGAAATATTTTTTTATGATAGGGGCAAGCTGGATCAAGAAATTTGTGGTGGCTTTGGGCCATCAGAGCTGATTTGATTCCCTTCAGATCAGAGAATAAATTGCAGATGTGTTCCCTCTACTGGTAGAAGTAAGTTTCCCTTATGTTGTTTCCTACTTTTTTTTTTAGGTTAGTTTTCCTTTTCTTGTAGGTGGTCTGCTTCTCCTAGTAATTCTGAGTCCTTTTCATGCCCACAAGAGGCATGCATCCCCAGACGGAGCAACTGTTGGCACATGTAGAAAATTTCATGTTTCCATGCCTCTTTTTCTATGTTTTCTAAAATTTTCTTTGGTCTCTTCCATTAAACCCTAAGCCCTTAATGTATTTTCATGTCAATTTGCAAGAAAACCCTAGTTACCTTGGCATTGTTATGTTTCAAAGTTACATTTTTGGGCCACTTAAGTGATCCCTTTTGGCATGTGTACAATTTCCTTTTTTATGTTGGTCGTGAGGTCTCCTTATGATTTTTGAATATTCTTTCCCTTCTCGCGACTTAGCGTATCCCTTTTGTCAGATAATCTCCTAACTATTTGGCATATTCCTTTGTGATAATGCAACCTAGCGACTACCATTTGATGAAGTGATGATCCTGTGGTGGTCGCTAGATCTCCAGATATACCCCTTAGTTAATGAATTTGTCTAGTGAATTTGAGACTTTTCCGTCGCGTTATCTCCAAATTTGACCAAGGTTAGGTGTTGGGTTTGAATGTTAAGTGTAGTCGCTTGATCTTGTGATTTGACCAGTGGTTAATGATCAGTCTCCCAACTTTGAGATTACTCAATCACCAAATAGCCATATGTGGACCATGGTAAAAGGTGGGTCAACTCAAAGTTGGGGTTATGGATCAAAGACTAGTTAAAGTTTGAGAAAGTTATAAAAGATCCAACGGTTGACTTGATTGATTAAAACAAAGATGTGCATGCTCATTCTTGTAAGCCATTAAGTTGAGGTTACATCTTGCAGTAGTGGGCCCATGTTTTGTTTCCTCAGTCGCTTGGTCTCTTGATCAAGATGGAATATTACAAAGTGTTCAGTGACTTAGAGTTTTGATTTGTCGCTAGGTCTCCAAATGATATCAAATATTCTTTTTTGATCAGGAGATTTCTGGCTGACCGTTAAATTAGGATCAGATCTAACATGTGTCACGTAGTCTCTTACTAAGACCATGGTTAATGAAAAATTATAATGACTCAGAGAAAAAGGAGATAATGAAAACCTGATTTGAAGGCAAGTTAGTATGGTCAGTTCCGTGGTAAGAACAGTGCATCAACGACTGTGTTTTAAAATGAATATCAAGTTTGAAACTAGGAAAATAATTAGGCATTATGCGTCGTTTGTGACCATTTTCTTTTAAATTTGAATATCTTTCTCACGGTGGCAATGGTGAAATTTTCAACTTGCACATAGGGTGGTTGGCTCTGCTATTTCATTTCACCTCAGAGTAATGGTGTTTTGAGTGGCTTTGTGGTTGTTGCTAATTTTCCTAGATCTCTCTGATGCATTGATGGAAGAAATGACCAATTTGTTCCAAGGTATGGTCAGGTTTATGAATAGATTTGTTTTAATATCGGTAAAAGGGCTTATCCATCAAGTACCCAAATTTCTTCAGCAAGTGGTTTTGATAGAGGACAAATCATTTTGAATGATCTTTTGAAGAAAGATCGATTGATAGAGAGGACTTCATTGATTGTTTGATAGGTGGTTGTTGAAATCCTATCCTAGGGTTTCCGTCTTCCTATCTATTCCTCTTTTCTATTTGTTGAAAAAAGGGGGTTCCAAAATTTGGTTCTTGGTTTGAAAAATTTGGTTCCTAAGTGTTGGTTCCAAGCTTTGTTCCAGTGGGATATAGCAGACTATATTAGCATTGTATGTAGATTGAATATAAAGTTATTGTAGCCTTTTGCAGCTTATTGAAGTGGGTTTGTTCTCAGATTAGATTAGAGCATGTACATGATTGATTATACTTAATACAATTATTCCATGCTTTCAAGTCTCTCCTTGGTGTCAATCTTATGAATTCTGGGTTTTCTGATCCACTGCATAGGGTTACGTATGTATATGTTCTGGTCTTTAGTTCTTGATCTAGGATCAAGTGAAATATACTTTAGATAGGGCATAGATTCATCTCAATTCATCTACAAAAGGATTTCTATAAGGAGTGGATGGGTTGGAGTAACTGTGTTGATAGCTTTGAGTCTTTGACAGTAGCTGGTTCATGTTTCTGAGATCTGCCCAACGGATAATGGCACTGATCAAGGATTATTAAATTATGTTGAGATACATGTTTGATAGGTTCTTGGCTATATTATAAATCTTTATACATCAAAACCATTTCCAAGTCCTATCTGTTTATGGTTGTTGGTTGTATGTCCTACATGGTAATGGAGAGTCAATGAATGCCTGGTTAACATTTAGCACTTTCTTTCCATGATCTACTATTAAATCTAGAAGTCTAAGGTGTTGTAATGAGTTGAGTGTTATCTGGATTATGTATACCCAGCTTGGTTTGGCAGAGCCAGAAGTGCAGAGGTAAGTCTTTTCCCTATAGTTGGTCCAATTGTCTTACAGAGCTCTCATACTTAGGATCTAACCACTCCTAACATCAGTATCAAGGCATATTGGTTGATTTTCATAGTGTAACAGTTTTAAACACCAATAGGGTACACCTAGGAAATTATAAGGGTATTTGGTGCAGGGAACCCAAGCAACACCAGGCATGGATAAGAGTCTTCATTGGTTCATCTTCACATATTTGTAATCATGGTTAGATCCTAGAGATCAACCATTCATTTTGAGTAGATTGGTCTCATTGTAAAGTCAATCCATCTAAGGTGTCTTTATAAACCTAAGGTTTATTAGAATCGTGACCTATGATAGGATAAGTAGGTTTGATTTTTTTGGTCTAATATAGCTGATACTATAGGATCTAAGGGTCTTCTAAGTCCTTTTAATTGGTCTAGATGTTGTAATAGCAACATTTTGCAACATTGTCAAAATTTACACAAATAGTTGAAGTGTTGCTCAGTTGAAAGTTTCTCAATGGTGTATCTTTCAAACCGTTCATCATGGGACCAAACTGTATGCTCCATCAGCTCTATTTGGCTGAGTAAATGCTAGGGGAGACCCTTTTCTGCTTGCGAACCATCAAGAACATTCTGACACAAGTTGTACCAAAGTGCACAAGGACCATCTTGGGAAGGCCTACAAGCATGTGGCTCAATTTTTGAAGATTCCACTCAAATTCCATTTCCCAACCCAATCTCGGTTGGTGCAAAAAGTTGCAGTGTTACTCAGTTGAAAGTTTCTCAATGGTGCATCTTTCAAACCGTTCATCGTAGGACCAAACCGTCAGATCCATCAGCTCTATTTGGCTAGGTAAATGCAAGGGGAGACTCTTTTTTCACTTTCAAACCACCAAGAATGTTTTGGTGCAAGTCATACCTAAGTGTTTCCAAGGTGCACTAAGCCAAATTGGGCAGCGATTTTTGGAGAGCCATATCTCAGACCTCGTGAGAGATATCAGAGATCTAGGAAGTGTACAAGGACCATCTTGCAAAGGCCTACAAACACGTGGCTCAATTGAGGGAGATTCCACTCAGATTCCATTTTCCAACCTGATCTCGGTTGGTGCAACAAGTTGCAATGTTGCTCAATGGGGGCATCTTTCAAACCATTCATCGTGGGACCAAACTATCCTCTCGATTAGCTGTAGTTTGTCGGGTAAATTCTAGGGGAGACCCTTTTTTGTAGCAAACCATCAAGAATGTTCCAACGCAATATGGACCAAAATGTTCCCAAGGTGCACTAAGCCAAATTGGGCAGCAATAGAATTAAAACAATTCAAACGTCCACAAAGCATAACATATAACACCTTAATTTTGATTGTATTAGATGTAAAACAATTCAAACATACAATACACGAAAAATATATAATATGAAAATGAACATACATACATAAATACAATGCATGACAAAGATATAATATGAAAATGAACATACATACATAAATACTACACATGAACCATTGTTATAATTTAGAGAAACATGAGATATCCACTGCATGAGCCATTGTTATAATTGTAATGAATCGTAATTCACTCATATCCTCTTAGTTAAATGGTACACAGTAAAGTATACAAAATGTGGACCCTCGGTATATATAAATCAACCCATGCCCACTTTTATATATAATTTGATCTTCTTTCAATATACAAAATTTGGTCTCCAAATATGCATGTAGACCTCTTCATAGTCATTTATATTTACAAAAAAGTGAAGTTTGATTGTTTTGCAAAATTTGTATACAAAATTGTGAAAATATTTCTACCATTTGTAGAATGATTCTTCATGATGGCCTGTAACTAATTGACCGAACCTTCTAGATTGGCTCTAACCCTTATTGTCATGCATTTCCTTGTATTCAAATTCACAAAGTTTCCATCAATTCTTCTTACGATGTCTACCAATATACTTTATCAATTCAATATTTGTTGCAACAAGAATGTTTAAGTAATCCAAAATATGTCTATGTGTCTCATAGTCCTGAAACAACCAATTATTGGATTTTTGGATAGGGTACCTACATTTCATAGAAGCATAAATGAGTGCAAAATTAAACATACAAAGTGTAATAGAATGATGGTAAGAGGTCTCAAAGTCGTCAAACAATAACACATTATATTTTGACAGCATACCATCTAAGCCATGTCCCTTTCACAACAACGGATCCTATTGGGTACTCAATACCCTCTCCATCAATGACTGTAGTTGTCAATTTCTTTTTGCCCTCAATACAATGACACAAAAAGAAATTAGTACTTTCCTCATTGTTCTCATTTGCAACATCTACATATACATGACCTACAATTTACAAATGGATAAGTTAACACCCTTAACACTTGAGAAATTGAGAAATTGCCTTCTTCAAAATGAGGGATAAGTCTCAAAATAAGGAATCAATTGAGAAATTACCTGGAAGAACTAGGTCAGATATGTGATCAAAATCCGTTGATGCTTCAAACTGGCTCAATTGTAGTGCTCTAGGAATTTGATATGTATCCAGTGGTTGCAAAGGTGTATAAGACCATTCGTTAACCCACTCTTTTGATTTGCATTCCTCCCACGCAAAATTCATACAAGACAAGAAAAAACATGCCATTAATCTAGTATAAATACCTAGTGATGTTGCATTTGAACTTCTAAATGAGTGCATGTCACGTGATCCTATAAGTGTAAAACAATCTAGATAGTTTCCAATGTTAGACTCATTTATCAACCAAACAAACCTATTAACCATAGAATTACCTTCATTACCTATTCACATCTTAGAGTTGCACCATCGCACAATTGTTTGTGCATTTATTAACTCTACACCACCTTCATACTTCAATTCCTCTTTGGCAAGAGCTATTTTTACACATACACCCACACCATCATGCTCGTCTTTTCCATGCCCCATCTCCATAAAATTCCAAAAATGTTGAACGCCATTTGTCACATGCATCCTACTCAACCAGTAGAACATCCTTGCATTCTTGAATTGTGAGGTGCAATTATCTGACCATATTATGTGTTGGTTGTACTTGTGTGTGTGAGATTACACCTTCATGAAATTAGGATCAATAATAACAAATCTATGGAAATAAAATACAATTTAATCTAAGAATTGAAGTTAAATCCATGACATCTCATGGTTCTCTATCTAAGATTTGTTAAGAGAGCTCTCAGCCTTAATCTCTCTCAAGGACAATCCTAGAATGAGAAAATTTGATAAACATCCTCTAATATAGCTCAAATGCTCAAAGATGTGTTTGATTTCCATTCAAATTCTCATGATGCATGTTATGAAATCAACAAATGCTTCTCAAAATGATGCTCAAAATGCTATGCAAATGCTGAAATACTATCAAATGCTCTCAAATGCTCTCCAAATACCTATAATAAGGATGCTTTGCTCTTGAATTTCTTGGATCCCTAATACAAAGAAAATAGCTTGTATTTATAGAAATTTCCCAAGGGTAGGGGGTAGAGTGAACTGATCATGGTCAAGCCTTGGTTGAGTAAAAATCTTTGAGGTGATTTCAAATGGAGAGAAATTTAAATGGTTGTGCTCAAAGGGTGGGACAAGAAGACAAGATCCTCAACTCTCATTGGTTGATCAATTTGAGTTGAAAGAAATTAGGAATTATTTAATTCAATCATTTAATTAATTTAGCCATGTAAGGGTTAATAGGTTGGATTTGATTTTTGATTTAAACTATACAATTAATTGATTAAAATCAATTGCATTATTTGATTAATCTCTTTTAGGCTTGAATTTAATTATTTGATTTTATGATTATTTAATCCTTTGATTTAATTTGATTTTTGTCCATTTTGCTTGATAAATGTCCATTTGATTTGATTTTTGTCCATTTTAATTCATTTTGATGAGATTTGGGCAATTGGCTGAGATTTATAAATTTGATGTTTAAGATACACTTGATCAAATTTAGGTGTCTACAAATGCCCCTCTTTGAATTGATGTGCGAAGCGCATTGATTCAAAGAAAACTTGATGTCCCGATCACTTATTTGATACTGATGTTTGATTGATGCAAAACTTGATATTGATTTGATGCAAAACCCTGATATGAAACCCTGATGTGAAACTTGATGCGAAACCCTGATGTGAAACTTGATGCAAAACCCTGATGTGAAACTTGATGTGAAACCCTGATGTGAAACTTGATTTGATTCCCCACTGATAAAATTTTGAATTTTTAATGCCCCAAATTTCATATAAGATATGATGCAGAATCCTAGTTTGATGATATGATGATGCCCCCTCAGATATGAAAGCATATTGATCTCAGATGTGAAAATTTGATGAACACTGCTAATAGAATAGATCCAAGATGATTGCACTTCTGATAAACGATGATGCTGAAAAGATGTTGAACAAATGCCCCAGTGTGCAAAATTTGCAGATTTGGTCTGACTGGGTCAAAAATCTCACAAAATTAGGTTAAAATAGCTTAAATAGGTTAAAAAACCCAAATTTACCACTCATTTTCACTTTTCACTGTTGAGATTTTACTCTGATCCTGTGATGATTGACAGGGATGTTGGTCCCTATTCGAGAGCATCGGTTCGAGAAAACACACCGATATCAGAGACCTCCTGACTACGGGCCTCTGGTAAGTGGTTTGAACCTTCCTAGTGCATTTATTCCTCATTAAATAGCATTTATTGCATGTTTTTAATGCTTTCTAGATAGAAAATTATGAAATGCCACGTAGGATAGTTAAAAAGCCACCTAGAGTAGGGAAAATCCCCATCTATGTGTTTAAGAGTCACGTTGGAGCAATTCACAGCCACCAAGGAATTAGGGAAAAATGTGCAATCGAAAAGTTAAACGTCACCTAGGAAACCCTATAATTTTAAGGTCGCCTAGAAAAATAAAAAAGTTGCGTAGGACTTTAAAAGGCTGCCTATTAAGCAAAGCACCGCCTCCAATGAGTAAAGTGTCGCATATAACATATTTAATGCCGTGGGGCTTAAAAATCCACGTACAATTATTCAAGTGATGCCTACCATAAAGTTTGAAGAATTGAGGCTAAAATAGAGGAATTTCCTTTGATCAATTGTCAAGATAACTCAATTGAATTCCAAGATATAAAAATGTATGTCCATAATGTCACTTAGTGTTTAGGATATTTAGAAAAATCATATTGATGAATGTTTGATATGCCAATTAGATTGATTAAAATGATGCCGAATTGATCCATTCTCAATATCTAGAGGTTAGGAACAATAGGTTGATGTTCTTGAAATAGAGCAAGGATAGATTTAATGTGTTTGATTGACTTAGAATGATCCACCAATAGAAAGAATAATATGATTCACATTGTTTCAAAATGTAGAAACATTACCGTAAGTTGCAGGTACGGGGTGTTGTGTCTTGGACTTTTGATTTGGTTGTTGAGCTCACGCCTCTTGAGAAACGGACTATCGAGACATGTGGTCTTAGTTTCCTTCTTGATCTCCCTCGGTTTTAGCTAAACCAAGGTCTTTTGACATCTATGGCAGAGTGATGTCACTCTGACCATAATACATTCCATCTACCCCTCAGTGAGATGACTATCATGCCTGAGGATGTATACAGATTGCTGAGGATCTCGACACATGGAGAGCGAGTATATTATCACTCAGTTTATGATAGAAATGTATGTAGATGGGTGTTTGGAGACAATACCATTGCTGATGATTGCATTACTTGGGCACAGTTTGCTTCATTTCCTACTTTTCTAGCATTGTTAGGAGCAGTGATCAAAGGATTACTACTTCCAGATAGAAGAGGTCGTGGCTTTGCAGTCAGATGGGGCCATATACTAGAGGATTTGATTGCACATCCTTGGAGATTCAACTGGGGTTCTTGTGTATTAGCCTAGCTATATCATGATTTACATGAGGTCATATATAGACACAGTGCATTTCTCTCAGTAGGTGTAGTTTGGTTACAGTTGTGGACTTGGTAGCATATCCCTATCACCAGATCAGTCTCAGCATGATTATGGGCCTGAGGGTATATGTATGTATTTTTTTATGATGGAATGGTTGTCGAGCATCATCTAGGCAAGGTTGAGTTTTGGCATCGCACTATTGATGGTATCGATCAAGTTGTATGGAGACCATATCTTGGATGTGATGGGTGGCGAGAGGATGAGTATGAGTTTCCATATATGTTTTCACCTCGGTGGATGATTGGTCAATCACCACTATGTATCAAGATATTTTTCTTTGAGAGAGTGTTCCATCAGTATGGCCGAGTACAGGACATGCCCTAGGGTATGGCACTTTATGCGAGAGTCCAGGCAAAGAGATCCATGTGGGGAGCTCAGGTTGACTATTAGTTTACCTGTTCATAGATTGGTCAGCTCAGGTATGTTAGGTGGGATATGTTGCCTCATGTAGCTGATGTAGGGATGTTAGCCGAGTATCGAGAGTGGTTCTTATGACACAGGTTCATTAGATTCACATATCTGGTAGAGGCTATTCCTGATGTTGATGAGCTTTTTGATGATGATGAAGATGATGATGATGATGGTGACAATGGTAGGAGACCTCAAAGATAGAGAGTTCAGAGGGCACCTAGGGCTCCTAGAGAACAAAGTGCTACAGGACCTCAGATGCGGGGTGGTCATGTTAGGGGCTGAGGTGGTGGATTTAGGCAGCCTAGACAGAGACTAGTGTAGGCACATGTACCTCCGTAATGATAGGCTCCTCACAGAGTTGGTGCGGAGTGGGATAGGCAGAGAGAGAGACATGTCCAGGTGGCTAGATAGGTTCCATTACAGGGACAAGTTCCGTAGAGACCTCCATCTCCATAGAGACAGGTTCCTTAGATTGATCCATAGAGTAGCACAACACCGGTGATACCACAGGCTCCATTACTGCCACAGGCTCCATTAGTGCCACAGGCACCTCAAGCCCCTCTAGCATCACAGACACCTCCAGTTCCTCCTATTGTGGATAGATTAGTTCAGGATGTTTGAGGATTACAGGTAGGATGACTGTAGTGACAGGTTGATTAGAGCAGGTTACGACTATGTTGTAGTAGTTTTTGGCTGGTTTAGCACAACTATCTACCAGTGCTAGTACTAGTTAGGCACCACCTTCTACATAGGATAGATCAAGTGACAAGGATCCTGATGGTGCATGGCATTCAGGTACTGGTATTGTGGGAGATGGATCAGGTGCCCCTGCTGGGTTATGAGATAATGAGAGATCTCTAATATCTGGATATTGTATTGATGTATCATTTGATTATTGATCAGGACTGGTGATATATGGATCATTTATTGATGTACCTTTGATGTACAGATTTGTGTTATAGACATTGTTGATTGACATTTATCTATGATGATCTTTGATTCCCCCTTTTGATGATGTTGTTATGAGATTTATTTTATGCATATCTACATGCTTCCATGATGCATTTATTTCTATTATGCTATGGATGCAATGTCTTAGAGTAGGACATAGATAAATGGATGCAAATGATGTTAATGCAACTTAATTCTATATGATTTTCTGATTTAATCATGATGTATGGATTATACAATGAAATTATATGACTGCAATACTTAGTGCAATGATAAATGAATGCAACTATCTTTTTTGGTTTTTCTTTTCACATGATATGAATATATAATGAATAATGATTAATGCTTATGAATGCAAAAAGAACAATCTCATATTGATGATTTGAAACCATTAAATTGATGAAGTGTTGTCAACATTAATTTCCCCCTTGAACTTGGAAAAATGATAGAAATACAAGCCATTTTAATCTAACTTGAAAATGCAATTAATCTAACATGAAGATGTAATGCAAATAATTGTCCTTGAGGTTTGTGAAATAAATGCAAACAAAGATATATTTTAATCATTGAGCATTGTGGAACTAGGAGTCGATACAATCCTTACTGGTGCCACTGTGACCATAAGAATATGAATATGAATTTCATCTCCTTTGGCAACCCCTTCTGTTAAACCAAGTACAACCCTCACTAGTTGAATGGAAAACTATGGGAGTATGAATATTGGTTTGTTCAGATTCAATATTTCAAGTGGATGTTGGTATTAAGATACTGAAAATCTAAATAGCCAAGGTATCCTTTTGCGTGAACAAGCAAAGGTTAACCCTCCTTCCTGTATGAATGTCCTCGATGGTTCTTTGATGACCATTTCGTTAGACTAATTCACACAAGTTAAAAAGTTTTCCTAAAGACAGTCACACAAAAGCTTAAGAAAACATCATGTCTCCATCATCGCCAATCTAGTCGAAACATCATCAATTAGCTAAAAAGAACATGACTCGAAAAAGGTCAATGAAAAACTCATCAAAAATTTCCAAGTGTTTGTGAAATGTATCAAGATTTCCAAATAATAATTCAAGATAGTCTGATCATTTAGGGTTTGTCAATTTTTAATCCTGACAAAA
Source organism: Thuja plicata (assembly GCA_018584345.1). Lineage (NCBI taxonomy): Eukaryota > Viridiplantae > Streptophyta > Pinopsida > Cupressales > Cupressaceae > Thuja > Thuja plicata. The sequence goes on along the minus strand of MU217060.1, from coordinate 104,773 downwards.
TAAGTCAATGAAACTCAAGGATCATGTTATGTGATGAAACTGTTAAGGGTCGAACAATGATATCCATCAAAGGTTCCAAAATATCTCTCCTCTGAATCTGAAAATCTTCTTCTGATGTGAGACCAAGATGTTGCACTATTGAATCCATTTAGTACCAAAAATCCATGATGTGTGCCCCCAAGTGATAAATGTGATCAATGTGAAACTTAGGGCAACAAAACCTAGGATGCGACAAAATGTAGCTCTGAGACTTTATTAGGACTATGCACAAATCACAGATGCAATGAGGATATGGACAAATGAGATGATGAAACACAATATGTACAAACGTGACTAGGAAAGACCTAAGGGACAAAAGGTGCCTGTTTCTAGATTTTCACCTTTCGGGTTTATTACTCTTTTTTTTTTGTCTTTTTTTACTACCAAGGAGCCTATTGCTAGGTTTTCACCAAGGCACCTTTTTTTTCTCTTTTTTTCAATTTTTTTTTTTTTTTTTTTCTCATTTTTTTTTTGTCATCAAGGCACATATTTGTTACGTTTTCACCAAGACAACATTTTTTTTATTTTCCAAATATTTTTGATTTCTTCATGCTGAATTTTCTCCTTTTTCTAATTTTTTGCTTTTCCAATATTTTTTACTTTTAAAATTTTTGATTTTTTCATATTTTGATCTTTTCTCATTTTTACATTTTTGACATTTTCCATATACAAAGGTGATGTTTACTCATCTGATACTCTCAACTTATACTCTTTCCTTTGATACTCATTCTTCTAAATCAGGTGTGAAACCTGTTAAGATGAATGCTATTGATAGGTTCTTGCAATTCATCACCATCACAATCGGCCAATTTGTAGGTCCCCATTCTAAAAGAAGAAAAAATGAAAAAAGGACCAAGCCAATTTGCTTCCCACTTTCCTTTCTTTTCTCTATCAACCTGATTTTTTGGATTTTCTCTAAATACTAGATCTCCCACTTGAAAGGTTCTTGGTTTAATATGCTTGTTATAGTTCCTTGAAATTTGATTCTGATACAATTTCAAATGATCATAGGCTTGATTTTGATGTTCCTCCAACATCTCCAATTGTTGCAGGTCCCCATTCTAAAAGAAGAGAAAATGAAAAAAGGACCAAGCCAATTTGCTTCCCACTTTCCTTTCTTTTCTCTATCAACCTGATTTTTTGGATTTTATCTAAATACTAGATCTCCCACTTGAAAGGTTCTTGGTTTAATATGCTTGTTATAGTTCCTTGAAATTTGATTCTGATACACTTTCAAATGATCATAGGCCTGATTTTGATGTTCCTCCAACATCTCCAATTTTTGAAGTCGGGAAACTCTATAATCCTCATCCGTGATTAATCCATGAAATAATACTCTTAGGGATAGCATTTCAACTTCTAAAGGTAGAACAACTTTGACCCCATAAACCAATGAAAAAGGTGTAGCTCCTATTAGGGTACAAATACTAGTCCTATAGGCCCATAATGATAGATTGATTTGAAGATGCCAATCTTTTCCTGACTTGCCAACTAATCTCTTAAGGATTTTAAGGATGTTCTTGTTGGTAGCCTCCGCTTGTCCATTACCTTGGGGATAGTAAATGGATGAAGAGTGATGTGTAATATGGAATGTGTCACAAAGTTCATAAACATATTTGTTCTTAAACTATTTTTCGTTATCTGTGATGATGATGTGAGGAATGTCATATCTGTAAATGATATGATTTAGGATAAACATGGAAATTTGCTTCCCCGTTGTGGTTGTTAAAGGGACAACCTCAACCCATTTAGTGAAGTACTCTGTTGCTGTGAAAATATACTTGTGTCCATTTGAAGAAGGTGGATAAATCATGCCAATAAAATCAAAGCCCCATTGATATAATGGCCATGGTGTGAAAAATGGGTGTAACTCTTATGCTGGTGCATGGATCATGTCTCCATGGTATTGACATTTTGCACAAACTTTGACAAACTGACAAGCATCTCTTTCTAAGGTTTTCCAAAAGTACCCCATGAGTAGGATTTTCTTAGCTAGGTTTAAACCACTCAAATGTGACCCACAAATCCCCTCGTGGACGTCTTTTAAAGATAATTTTGATTCATCTTCCTCTAGACATCTAAGGAGCGTTCCGTCAAGACCTTTACGATACAATGTGTCAGAAAGGATGATATAACAAGCCACTTGTCTTATGAAATTTTGCTTTTGAGCATGGGTTTGGTCTATGGGTAAGGTTTTATCTTTTAGGTAGGAAAAAATGGTTCCATGCCATGGTGAGTCATGTCTGTTTAGAAGGGAAATAATTTGGGTATTAGGTAGATCAAATGCTGGTTTAACCAATTCTTCCACTAAGAACTCATACTTTTCATTTGATTGGGCATTTGAAGCAAATATGCCAAAGTATCCATTGCATCCACTTCTCTATTCTTGTCTCTTGGAATTTGTTCAAAAGTAATCAAAGCAAAGTACTTTTCCAATCATCCACCAATCTTTTGTAAGGCATCAATTTTTCATCTTTGGTTTTATATTCATCATTAAGTTGATTGATGACTAATTGAGAGTCCTCATAGACTTGTAATTCTGTGAAATTCCATTCCAATGTCATCTTGATACCTATGACCAAAGCTTCATACTCTGCTATGTTATTAGTGCAAGGGAACAATAACTTGTAAGATTTTGGGATTGTGTAACCTTGTAGTGTAATCAAAAGAATACCTGCTCCACTACCATTTTGGGTGTAAGATCCATCAAAGTATAAAGTCCATGTCTTAGCTTCCACATTAACAATTTCAGAATCCAGAAACTCCACTTGAATAGGATTTGTATATTCTTCAGGATATTCAGCCAATTGATCGGTAATAACTTGACCTTTGATTTCTTTCCTATCAACATATTCAATGTTGAATTCACTAAGCACCATTACCCACTTTGCAATCCTTCCAGTTAAAGTTATTTTGCTAAGTAAGTATTTTAATGGATCAATTTTGGATATGAGTTTCACCTTATGCATTAACATATAATGTTTTAACTTTTGAGAGGAAAATACTACTGCTAGGCAAGCCCTTTCCATGAAGCTATAGTTTAATTCATATTTGATCAATGTTCTACTCAAGTAGTAGATAACTCTTTCTTTTCCTTCATCATCTTCTTGTGCCAATAAGACTCCTAAAGATTTTTCCGTTGCTAAAATATAGAGTAATATAGGTTTTCCTTGAATAGGTGGCATCAAGATAGGTGGATTCATCAAATATGTTTTCAACAATGTAAAGGCTTTATCACAGTCCTCATCCCATGTGAAGATGGTGTCTTTATGTAGTAATCTGGTGAAAGAATGACATTTTTTTGCCAATTGAGAAATGAACCTCCTTATGGATTGAAGCCTTCCTTGAAGTGACCTCATTTGACTAATATTCTTTGGAATGTCCATGTCCATTATTGCTTGTAATTTTTCAGGATCTACTTCAATGCATTTAGCAGAAACAATGTACCCTAGGAGTTTTCTAGATTGTACCCCAAAAGCACATTTCTTTGGGTTGAGTCTCACTTTGAATTGTTCTAGCCTTGTAAAAATATTTTCAAGTATGGATAAATGATCTTTTCTTTTATGTGACTTAGCTATAATTCCACCCACATAATCTTCAATAAAGGTATGCATCATGTCATGGAAAATGGTAGTCATTTCTCTTTGATAAGTGGCTCTGGCATTTTTGAGACCGAAGGGCATTACATTCCAATAAAAAGTACCCCATGGGCATGTAAAGGCTGTCTTATCTTGATCCTTAGGTGCAATGAAAATTTGATTATACCCACTAAATCCATCCATAAGTGAAAACATAGAATGACCCGTAGTGAGATCCACAATAGCATTAATGCTAGGAAATGGAAAGTCATCTTTTGGATAATAAAGGTTTAAATCTCTAAACTCCATGCAAAATCTTATGGTTTTATCATGTTTTGTAATTGGTACAATGTTGGAGATCCATTCAGCATATGCAATTGCTCTTATAAATCCCACCTTGAGTAATTTTTCCAATTCTGCTTTGACTAAAAGGGCTACATGTGGATGCATTTTTCTCAACTTCTTCTTGACGGGCTTAACCCCGAGTTTCACATTTAAATGATGCATTATGAAAATTGGATCTAATCCGGGCATGTTAGCATATGACCATGGAAAGTTGATTTTTTTTTCTTGAAAGAATTCAATGAATTCTTTTCTCTCTAAGGGACTCAAAGATGCTGCCAAGTGAATTAGTTTAGGATCTTGTTCGGTTCCAATGTTAACCTTTTCTATGGGTTCAATGAGTATAGGTGATCTTTCATCTTCATGAGCTGGTAATGTGTCCAACCTCTCTCCCTTAGGTTCCACAGTTGGGGCTTTCACCTTTGGAAACATCCTTTATTTTTACTTTTTTTGGGTCTAGCACTGCCACATGGTGGTTTTCACCACTAGACCTTCTCATTTTTTTGTATATTTTTTTCATTTTTTGGATTAAGAGGTTGAACACCTGCCCCTATCATCATGTCTAGAGTGAATTCATTGATGGAAGAATTGGATTCAACCTCATTGAGGTATAAGGCCATTCCATTGTCATTTGGGAAGTAGAGTAAGTCATTTGTCTTGGAAAGATCCCAATCAATAAGTTTGGGTTGCATTAAGGAAAAAGATTCATTGGATGGACTTTCATTTGAAGGATTTAAGGACATGAATTTGTTTGATGGTTCATACATTGTATTGTCAAGGTCTATGACATGTGCCTCTTCAAGATGGTCCATGGAAGAAGGATCAAAATCCTCTTCATTAGAGTCCTCTAAGATTTCCATGTGAAAGAAAGCATGTGGATTAAACACTAGGTTAGAATCTCCCACCCACGAAGGTACCCAAGGTTCACTTACCCATTGAGTGTAAAGAGGTGTTTTTTCTACATTAGTTTGTTGAGGTTCACTTGATGTTTGAGTTGAATTCAAACTTTGAGTCACATGTTCTTGATTCTCAACTTTAGGAGGAGTTGTATAACTGTGAATGGTATCAACCTCTATGTCATGAAAAGATTCTTCAGACAAGGAATACCACTCATAATCCCTAGAATAATCTTCACTTTAAGAACCTACCATATGAATATGTGCACGAAAATCATGCTTGGGACTTGAAATTTCTCCTTTATGTTGAAAACCTATGCCAAATTTCTCTTGTTTTGCTCTCCAAACTGGTTCAATAGGTTCTAACAACCCTCTATGTTGAACTCCTAAGGGTCCTCTTCCCTTATACCCCATTTTCATCATGATATCAAATCCTTTTCCATATTGATCAGTTTGGATGTTGATATGTTGCACCCTTTCATTGGGTTTAGCTAAATTATCATCCTCTTTATAAAGCCATTGTAATACCTCATCCTCTTTTAGCATTTCTTTCTTATCACATTCTCTCACAAAATGGGAATTGTATTTATGAGGTTGATGATATTTTTATGGCTTCCCATGTGTCCTTGGAGATGTAGGTAAATCAAATAGGGAAATGGAATATTCCCCTACCCCTTTTGATTGAATTTGGCATTGTTTCTCAAATTGGTTCAACAAGTCACTCATCTTTTGACAATGATCTTTCTTAGTTTTTTCTCTTTCCTCCTTAGTGGGTTTCAAAGTTTCCATTCTCAATGTTGAAGTCTGGACTAAATTATCATTTGAATTTGAACCCTCATAACTCATCTTTTCTTTTCCCTTAGTGGATGTAGTTGAGTTAGTTTGAATAGGGTTAGAAGTTGATGTAACATTTGATGTTGGTTTTGAACTTTCCTCCTTGGGTTCTTCCATGGTAATATCAGGGATCACTCCTTCCCTATTATGATGAATATACAATTCATGACTTGGCTTTAAAGCATTTCAATATTGGAAAGGGTTTGAATCTCCTCCAATCGTGATCTCTTCCCCCATGTATGGAAAATTTATGCATTAGTGATATGTAGAAGGTACCGCTTGTATTTCATGTATCCATGGCCTTCCTAGTAAGATATTGTAGGTCAATTTCATATTAAGGACCTGACATATGGTATCTTTTTTGATAGGTCCCACTTGAATTGGTAGAATGATCATACCCTTTGATGATCTTTCCTCCTCATCATAATCCTTAATGATGATTTTCTTTTTAGGATCAGTGGAAGACTCAGTTAACCCTAATGACTTGAAAAGGTTTAAAGTGCAAATATTAAGACCATCTCCCCCATCGATGATAACTCTCTTTACCCTATGCCTTTGGATTAACACCTCTATATGCAAGGGTAAGTTTTGAGGATGTGTGATAGACATATCATCTTGCTCTGAAAAGGAAAGACAATGAGGGGCTATGAGATGTCCTACCATGTTCTGAAATTTATCTTCCTCCAAGTTTCTAGGAACGGTGGTCTAAACAAAGGATTTTCCAAGATATCCTTGTGATTAGGAGATAATTTCAATAACTCCAAAATTGATATTTGTGCTGGAGTCTTTTGTAATTGATCTACCAAAATATAAGGCTTTGTTGTGGGTGGTGTTTGTTTAGCCAAAATAGTCGGTGTTTTAGGGCCAATAATAATAGGAGTACCCCCTAGAAGGGTAACCTTTGAGGCTTGCCCCCTTGTGACAACATTAGAGGACTCTTGGATAGATTTCTCTTTGACTACCACAACATTTATAGTATTTTCATAAGTATGAGCAAAGTTAACATTATTACTGCCTCTTGCATTATTCCCATTGTTTCCTCCATTATTCGAATTGGAAGATTCTCCTTTTTCATGCTTACAAAAAGGTTGTTTAAAGGCCATGTGATCTTCATTAGACTGAGGCCCTTCAAATTTTATCACACCATTTTCAATGAGATCTTGTACCACATGCTTAAGATGCATGCAATCATTTTTCTTATGTCCCTAATTTCTATGGTACTCACAATGGTTATTCTCACTCCACCAATTTGGCTTGATTTGAGGTTCATATGGTTGAGCCCTTGATAAGTCAATAAGTTTATTTGAAATAAGTGCCCTTAATGAATTCTCCAATCATTCAGCCAAATTAGTGAATGTCCTTTTGGGTGTAGGTGCAAACAAAGGTTTAGGCTTGTAAGCCCCTTGATTATTCCCAAAGTTGTTATTAGTGTTTTTGTTGTTAAAGGGTACTTTGGGTGCTTGATTCAAATTATTGGCTTGAACTGAATTTTGAGTGAGTTTGAAAGGAGTGGCCTTTAAAGTGTTAGCCTCTACTACTCCATCATTAACCACTCCTTTATTGTTTTTATTCCTCATCCAAAATTGGTTTTTGTTAGGGGGATTGCAATTTTTATTAGTGTTGGAGGTATTGTTATTGTTGTTATTGTTGTTATCCTTGTAAAGTTTAATTTCTCCACTTTTTACCAATACCTCTTCCATTGTCACCCCATTCTCAATTAGTTCTTGAAATGACCTAGGACATTGTATCCTTAATCGATAATTCATTTCATGATTCAAGTTGTTTACAAAAATATCCATCTTCTCCTTTTTGGGTACACTTCGAGGGTATCTAGCAAATACCGCTCTCCATCATTGTAGGAAAAGTAGGAATCCCTCTCCTTCTCTTTGTTTGGTGTTACATAAATTAAACATTGTAACCTCTTGTTTGATGTTATAGGAATAATGAGTTACAAACTTAGAGGCCAATTATTCAAAGGATCGAATGCCAGAAGGTAACTTTGAAAACCACTCCATTTCCATACCTCTCAAACTTCTAAGGAATAACCTCATTAGGTAAGTTGTGTCATGCTTGAACTCTAGACTTAAGGAACACAATTCCCTTAAGTGATCTTGAGGATCAGTTGTTCCTTCATATTTGTCATATTTAGGAAAAATAGCATTTGTTGGAAATAAAACCATGATTAAAGACTTATCAAATGGAAATGGACACAAAGCTTTGATAGAAAAGGGTTTAGGAACCCCACTTTATTTTATCGTGTCCAAATCCATTTGGAAAAGTTGGAATTGCTTGTTCATGATGTCAATGAGATTAGCCTAAGCTTCTTCTTGTTTAATTTTGTTGATCATAATCATGTGGAAGTTTGAGATTATCCTAAGCTTCATTAACCTTTTCATTTGTGGATTTTTCATCATTAGGGTCAATGTTGCCCCCATTGTTATTATTGTTCAACCCTTGATTGTTAGGGTCATTGTCTGCTCCTTCATTGGTATTGTTGTTGGATCCTTGGTTGTTAGGATTAGCATTTCCTCCTCCATTGTTGTTAATATCCTTGATTTGATTGGGATCTTTATGGCCAAATAGAAAGGACATTGTTGGTTCTGTTTCCTTGATGGGTTCCTGTAAAGGTCTTAAAGAACTAAAGGGATCACCCAAAAAAGGAAACTCTTGCCTTAGAGAAGATCCATCTGATTGTAGGGTATCCTTACTGTAATGAGATCATGTAAAATCCAGCATTAACATAATTCAAATGAAGATCTTAGGCTTTTATCTCACTTAAGTGATCAATCTGTGGATGATTTTGCAAAATGTCCAATAATGGCGGATTTTGATCTAGTTGAGTATACAAAGAGGTTAAACGTCCAAAAGGGTATCCAAAAATGGAATTTTATTGTTTTCAAACCCTCGGTATATATCCATTGTTTTCCCTTATTTGTTTATGGGCAGCTCTTGCCTGTGTGTAGGCGGCCTTTAATTGTTGATACGTGGTTACTGGAATTCTTGTATGTGGCACTCTACACTTCGTAGGTGGTGTTTGCCTGTTGATAGGTGGTTTTAAAATTTTGACATGCGACACTTTCTAGTGGCTTACATGGTTGTTTACTATTTACAAGTAGCATATTAAAAGTTAAAGGCAGCCCAGGTTTGTTTGTAAGTGGCTTTGAATTGTTGGTACGCGGCTCTTTGTTGATCAAAGTTGAAATTGTCAATTTTTTTGTTATTTTTTGGATTTAAAATTTTAAAAATTTTGATCAAACTTGTCAAAAAAGAATATGTTGACGGGACTTTGGTGACTGGGTCCGCCAACAGTCACAAGTTGTCACCGGGTACTGGGCTACAGGCCAACTCTTCCTACAAAGGCTATCTGGGGAAGTTAGATTCCCCGGGCCTCCAAGCACCTAGGTGTCGGGTCACGATGGTGTGGGGCTTGGTTGGGAGATGTGACTATTTTCAAGGGGGATAGCTGGTTTCTTCAACTCATTCTCTCCGGGGATTCAGGAAGGTGAGATTTCTCCAAGCATTCTACACTTAGCAAATAAACTGAAAAAGATCCTACCGGGTTAGAAGTATTCCATCTACTTATAGTTATGTTTAAACATCCCATACATCAATAATGCTCTGATATACTATACTAAATACCAAATAAATACACAACCATCAGTCCATATTTGATTAGTAGCAAGGGAAAGGAGGTCGTTAATCTACTTACAATATCAGAGCAGAAGACATGAAGAATATTTAAACATAAAATACCATTGACTTGGAAGACCAGATGCCAACAACATCATTGCAAGAACCATCTCTTCTTCATTAATATTTCTTCCAGCTAGCATTGGTGCATGATACAATGGTGGCTCCAAGGGAGCATCTAACTACTGAATTCTTAAAGACCAAGGAGCATTGAGCTCTGCAATAGAAATGAAAATACTGCTTCTCTATTACTATGGACTTCAAAATCATCAATTTCACCGACCCTTGAAAAAGGGCCAGACTTACCATTTATACACATTTTCCTCTAACCCTAACCCTAACCCTATTTCACACTACATTGTACAATAGAATATATTATCTAGGGGCCGGTACTACCTGTGCCACCCTACAAAAGACCTTGAGACAGAATAGGCTTGACATGTCAGAAGAATAAGACAAGAACGTAGAGTGGAGGAATCAGCCTCGAGAAGAGAGCCAAGAAAGAGAAGGAAGAAATCCAATCCCCGGGGATCGAGGCTACATGACTCATAAATGAGAAATGCGGCACCCTATCTCCAATGTGCCAGGTGTGTACCCAAAGCAATGCCTTGAGAAGACCATCTATCAGAACCAACTGTTGATCTGACGTTCCTCGATGTAGCCAACTACCCTCTAACAGTCTTCAAAAACCTTTATTAATTGTTTGAAAATGACCGGTCGGCCTCGGGGACCGGGACACAGATCACTCAAAAGAATACAAAATTTTAGGATTTGGGACTCTGGGATCCGGGAACTTATGTCCTGAAAGAATAAAGAATAAAAAAATGTTTCAGTTTTCTCCAGCCTCTAGAGGAACGATATTGTTCCTTGTTATCATTGAAAGTTTGGAGGAGGCAGGAGATTCCATCCTCATAAATCTCTCTTAGGCCAGATCACTGGTACTTAGCCACCTCAATCTATTCTCTTAGCTCCAGAACATTATTCTTGAATTCACCAGCCATTTTTGCCGCATCATGGCCACTAAGGATCATACGATTTAATCTTGCCATCTGAGTCCCATCCACTCCCTCTAGGGATTGGTATCTAGACTCCATCAGTTCATCGAACTTACCAAAAATGTACTCCTCCAGAGTGCATATGTCAATGTTGAATGGGTCAGCTCCGGAGACCTTTGTGACAAATGTCTTGTACATATTTGAAAAATACTGAACTGTGTTAATCTTTTCGTGCAGAACCCCTACCAGTTGCTTGAGTACCTCTAATGTGAGGTAGAGTTTGGAGTGCTGGGTTCTCATAAAATTGAATGATTCTTCTCCCTAAATCATGGACTCAGAAACTATCTCTTCCCTAAGGTTGAGGAGCTCCTCTAGTTCTACCTTCCATGCCTCGTAGTTTTTCATATCGCCCTCCCATATATTAATAATAGTTTTTGCTTGATGCTGAACTTGTCGAGCTGCATATAAATCTGAGAGGGTAGATACTAGGAAGTGTTGGGTGTTTCCTACCTACAGAGCGACCCACTCATCGACCGCTTGGGCCTTCTTTTTCATTGTTCACAGGGAGTCTATGTTGCTCTTTGGTAATGGCATGTTAGATGTGGAGGCCTCCAGAGGAATGGCACTAATAGGCTTGGCCAGCTAAGTAAGCAATCTTATAAGGTTCGCTGTCTTTTCTTTTTCCATTTTGAGCCTTTGGGCCTCCTTTTCATATTGGGCCTCCACCGCTATGGTCGCCTCTTTTAACAGGTTCACTTTGCCCTTTTTTCCTCTTTTTCCCAGTGATATCTCTATGATATCATAATCTCCAGCCTTAGCAGTTGCCTCATCAGTGTCTGGGGGAGGTGTTGCAACAATGACAATTGTTTCTCCTCCTAGCCTGGTTCGAAGAGTATGAACCCTCCAAGATTTCTTGGCCTTCGGTGGGCCCTGGACCTGAGCCATCATTTTGGCTAAGGAGAGGTGAGCTCTGGGGGTGGATGGAGCTTTTCTTTTCTTACTTTCAACCAACCACTAAGGAGGCAGGGGTGGCTTATTTTCCAAAGTCTATTGTTTTAGTTCTTCCCCGGTGTCTTGTTGCTATTCCTCTTTAGTGGTGTGAGTCTCGCCCACCCCTTTCTTTTTACATTTGGCTTCGTCAGGAACATTTCCCTAGGTGACATTTATTTCCTTTGCCTTGTCCTCTATATCTTTAGCTTTGTCTAGACCTTCATAGGCTGTCTTGGGGGTTTCCTCCTCTTTTTGTTCTCCTTATTCTTCGACCTCTATCGCCGGTATTTCTTCTTCTATTGGTATATCCTTTGGCAATGGGGGAGGTACTGGGCCAAGATTTAATGTTTGAGCTGCGGTTATTACCTGCCTAAAGGTCACTCCGGGGAGTGGCACTTGGAACATGGTAGCTGAGGTTACGGTTGCTCCCATAGGTCTAGTTCCCTCAGTGGATGCCATTCATTTACTCTATTTCTTCTGGTCCACCCCCGTATCTTGCATCTCCGAAACTTCAGAGGTGATCTCCTAATCTATTTCCTTCTCTTCTTCCATTTTCTCTTCCTACTCCTACGCAGGTTTTTATTCCTTAGCTTCCTCTTGTGTTTGGACTTCAGCCTCCATCTCCTCAATGTCCCCTTTTAGATTACCAAACTCATCAATTGCAAAAACATCATCAAACTCATCCTGTGGAGGAGGGTTGTCTGGGACATCGACAAGTTCTAGTTCCTTTTCTAGCTCCGGGGAGTCGGAAGACACGATCTCAACTTGTGGAGTTTGGGGCATCCCCAACTCTGGCTCCTTCTTGGGCTTTAGGTCGAGCCTCCCCCTTCTCCTGGTAATCAAGGGGGGCCCCACATCTCTCATTGTTTCTTGCTTCATTGGGTCCACCCTTGTTCCCTTAACCATGAAGGCTGCTAATGAAGGGGAGGATGGACGACGAATTAGTCTGGCCATAAGCACCGGGGTAGCCAGCCATGTGATTAGCTTCTCCTTCATTTGCTGGGAGGCTACTACCAATTTCCTTATTTGTTATTTAATGGGGACTTCTTACATAGTGGGAGATGTGTCTTCCCCTTTTCCTTTATCTACTCCTTGTGAGGAAGTGTCGGCCCCCATAGTTAACTTCGATATCGGTTGGGCTTCTCGACGGACGCTCCCTGGGCACACCTTCTTAAAATTAGAGGTGGTTGCATTCTACTATGTTGCAAGTGAATTATTTGATTGTGGGCCCCTCTTGGACATCCCAGTTCACTAGTGGAAGGGCCAATTTATCGATCCCCTTTTCCTTATACTAGGAATCTACCATGGAACCAGTGTCTGAGAAATCTTCTGGGAATCTCCAGAGTTTTAATCTCTCTATCCTAGAAGTCTTCTATATGATATTGGTGGGGCTCTAATTCCCGGGGAAGCACTTCTGTGATCTTGCCATGCGGATCAAAGTGTTTCTATGCTAAGTAAAATTCTGCCAGGCTATGGCTCTTAAGCTCATTATTCGCCTCTTTTGCGGCAGCCAAACTGCATGAATAATTCCCACAAGTGATTGGGAATGGAATATTTGTTACCTTCTTTAAGGTGAGGAAGGTGTGCAACTCCATCATTTGCCTGCAATATTCTAGGAGGATTATCTTGTCCCCATAATGTTTGGGCAACAAGTAGGGTTTCCTGGAGAAGCCGATCACCCTTATGTAAGTATGTTGCTGAAATTGTATATAATAATGTATGTAACTCTGAACCAAATTCATCACCTCTGTGGACAGGTGGTATCTTCCATCCTAAGTGGGTGTGAGTAGGTGGTAGTAACCGAAGGCATCGTTTACCCGGCAAAAACTGGGGAATTTGGCCTCCCATTGTATTTGTGGGAAGTGGTCCTAAGGGGCCTTCTGTCTCGGGCCAATCCCGAGCACGCTCTCTGTGAGTAACCCATTGGTGTGGGGCCATTGTTGTGCCAGGGCCTAGAGAATAGAAGAAGTCATGTAAAACTTCTTCTTTTTGGCCAATTGGAAGAACTGGGAGTCCACATGGTTGGAGATTATGGTAGCCCAGTTGAAATACTCCTCACCCATGTTGATACCAAACAAAAAGTAGTACATCCACCCAAAAAATTCCTGGGCATGCTATTGTCCAAAGACCTGGCATAAGGCTATCATCCCCATTTGGATGCTTTCTTTAAATTCAGACTTGGGGATTTCCAGCTTCATCCTCTTGGGATCCCTCTTCGGGGTCCTTAGCCAATGACTGTTCATGTATATAAGGGCCACTTCCTCCAACTGAGTGAATTGGGCCAAGGCATCTGACCAGGTGACAATATCTGGCTTGTAAAATTGGGGGATCCCCAAGCCCCTCTGGAAGGTATTAGGATTGAGGGACACCATCGGAGTAGGGTACCCTATTGGCTCCAAGGCTGCGAGCATAACAGCCAAGACAAATGTGTTGTAGTGTGCTAAAAGTGTGAGAATAAGCTATGGTGACTGCACAAAGCATGGGAAACAAGCCACCTTGAGAATCCTAGAGTTTTCAATTTGAATGGCCAAAGGATCTCCAGCTTATCGTTGAATGTACATAAATTTTACCAAGGCCTGCATTTATGGCCATGTTTTGATGCTGGTGTCGGTGATGAACTAGACTTTGGACTCAATCTTTGAGCCCACAATGACTCCATCCTTTACATACTTTAGGCTCATAGGAAATTTCTCTAGGGCCTTTTCCAACTTAGATCTAACTGCCACCCTGATACTTGCCATGGAAGGAAGTTCCAGACTTTCAGGTGGGGACGATGCAGAAGCTTCAGACATGTTTGCAAGCTTGTTGTTTCTGAAATCCTACAAGGCAAGGTAACCGTCAAAACACATAGATAAACAAATACTTTAGGGTCTAGAGATCTTACCATCGCAGTGTTTGCTTCCCCTAATAAAGTTAGTTTCATTCAAAAAAAACTCTAGAAAATAGACATTCATATTACGAATTTAGAAATTTAACTTATCACCCAGGTCCAGGGGGTTTCTTCATACTTAGAAAAAAGAGGACATGGGATGGGTGATGGCAAGAGACCCAGAGCCTGGGGAAGTAACCATTGGTAGGCGTGTACAAAAAGTGAGCCATTAGACCCACATGGGCACCACGTGGGTGAGTAATAAATGGGAGTTATGGTAACGGCAGCGGAGCCAACTGTCTGAATGTGCAAAAAGCTATGGCCACTTGGACAAATTTAAATGCACACATGGGACATAAATGAAAGTTAGGCTGATTTATGGAGGAGAGAGAAAACCACCTATTTGAAATCGGCCAAGAGCTGAGTTTCAAACTAGCGATATTCTGCACAGAGTGAGCTCGCAGACTAAAAAAAAAACAACAGACATAGCATGGCAAGCTTGCTAGGCTACCAGGTAGGATACATACAAAATATACATCAAAGTCGAAGGGGATATACATGTAGACTGGAAGAATACACAACATATATACACCAAATTTATATATATACACAGCACAGATCAAACATTTACAAGAAACCAGACAATGTATAGAATATTTACAACTTTCTACACCATCTACAGACTAGATTACATTTGCACAAAGGGTGGACAAACCTCTAGTAGAGCTGACCCACCAACGGGTGGCAAGCCAGAAAGAAACGCAAGACAAACAAACAAAAGCAAGGCAACACAAAACCAAACAACACCAGAAAGAAGGAAAGTTGAAGGGAGAGGAGGCACCAACCTAAAAATGCAGAAAGGAAAGGAAGCCCCCACAAAAGCTCTACAACAACTTCAACTACCAAACGATCAAAACTCTCCACCAGAAACCACTCACAATCGCTCAGAAATGCTCAAAATGATTAGCACTGGATTATCGCTAAATTGCTGCAAATCACTCTAAAATCACTTTGATTCCTTAATTGTTTGGTCATGGTAAATGTGAAAATGAGAGGTAACTTATATTTATACCAGCGGTAAAAAGCAAGTCACCTTTCCTTTCAAAAACTCTGGACAAATAGACCTCCAGACTCCAGGCCCAGGGATTCCATGTGATGATGTCACCTTAAGGGAAGAAGACATCACGGCAAAGAATCCCGGGGTCCAGAATCTGGCTCTCAACAAAGGATGACCAACTCTGGGACCGGGTCTTGGAGACACGAGAGACCAACAAAATGAAACAAAACCGCAGGAAAGAAAACCCCAGAGAAGGAAAACAAAGGAAACAAAGGAAAGGATAGGGCAAGAGCCAAAAGCAGAAAGAAAAATAAAAAAAAAGGGGGGACCCAACATTTTGTAGACAAAATGTAGGGACAGGGATGCAGGGCATAACAAATGGTGACTATCTAGGACAAATGCCTTAGCACATTTGAGAACTATAGAACCTCTGGTTAGAAAAACTGGAACAAGTCGTTACTCGCGGTATCTTACATGCAAAGAGTAACATGTTTGAGAAAATCTGGCCATGCGGGATCTAGTCCATGATCTTTGATCAGTGGTGGAGTGTGTGCCTTGGAAGGAAATCAAGCCGATGACCCCTGGGAGGAGTAGAGAAGAGGCACTAATTACATCAAACCATAAAGTCATCAGATTTTCTCATTTCACCCAGAGACTAGAGTTTTGTCTCGCTTTCCTTTTCTTGTTATTTTGCACATTCCTAGGTGGGAGGGCGGTACTTCTTTCACCATCAAGCTTAATCTTAGCTAATTTTAATGGTGGTACTTCTTTCACCCTTCCACTTATTTCATATGTTGAATGGGGGATAAAACTCTAGACCCAGAAATAATCTTTTAAAAATTTAGACTTGGGTCAACCAACTAGTACAACTGATCTACCCTCGATGTGTCTGATTACTTGTTCCTTATTTTTATTTCACTAATTGCTAGACTTCCAAAAATAAACCTGATAAAGATTGCTCAAAATGTAACACCCAACTTGTAAAATAGCTCCAGAGACTAGACCGATTCCATCATGCTAACAACAGATTCTTAAGTTCACCATGCTACAAACATCATCCCGGAGACTAGAGTTTCTGCGAAGCATTCCAATCCTCATAAGAGAGAAAAAATGTCGGGACCCGAAAAGAAAATAAGAAGCAAAAATGAAAACCACCAGGAAAAGGACTGCCCCGGAGGGTAGCCAACAAGGCTACTTACAAGGCATGGTACCTCCCAACAAGGCACCTAGAAAGAAATATTTATAAGTGAAGGACTTTACATAAAAATACAATTTTGGGGAAACTTACCTTACTCAAAATAATGTTTGAGAAACTATCCATTGACAGGCAATGGGACAGGTTCTCCAGTCATGGTGTTATGGCGGTAAGTATTTGCCCCATAGAGTTCTAAAATTAAATATGGTCTGAGCCAGAGCCGTTGGAACTTGGTGTGCTTGCCTTTCTTTTCTCGGGCCTTATCCCACAATAGGACCAAGTCCAAAATCTAAAAATCCTTGTATTGGGCTCTGCGGTCAAACCATTGCTTTACCATTGCTTGATGACATGGGAAATTTTCAAGGGTTGCGTCTCCCTATTCTTCCATCCGCACCAGATTTAGGAGCCAAACCTCCATGATGTTATCCCAGTTATTGAATTCCTGCATAAACTACAAAACTGGGATCTATAAGTTGATTGGGAACACATGGTTCTGGCCATAAACCAGATAGAATGGGGACATTCCCAGGGTGGCCTTGATTCGAATGTGATCTTCCCAGAGGGTGAATTTCAACTTTTGGTGCCAATCCTGGGGATTCTATTCTAGCAGGTGTTTGATCACTTCAAGTAATTTTTTTTTTGTGGATTCAGCAACACCGTTCCCCTAGGGGAAATAGTTGCTAGAAAAATTCAGAGTGATCTTTCAATTGTAGGTCCACTCAAATAATTGTGCTGAAGAAAACATCGGACCATTGTCACATACCAAAGAAAAGGGCATTCCAAACTTTATGACGATATTTTCTTCCAGGAATTTGATAACCACGTCTACTATGTTATTCTTGCAAGGTATAGCTTCAGACCACCAGGTGCAATAATCATTGGCAGTTAGGATGTACTGGTGGTTGGTAGATGAGTTGGGGTTGATTTTTCTCAAAGAAGTCAAATGCCCATTGGGCGAAGGGCCTAGCCTCAAAGACTGGTTGCAAAGGCATAGCCGGGTTATGCTCACGATGCACCATGGTTTGGCAAGTGTGGCACCTCCAAATGTGAGTGTAAACATCTTTAAATATACAGAGCCAATAGTATCTAGCCCAAAGGATCTGATGGGCAGTGGCATCAGGTGAGTCATGCCTGGTTCCAAATTTCCTGTGAAATTCATCAATCATCTTCGCAGCTTGGTCTTTGTCAATGCACTAGAGGTACACTCCCTCATAGTTCCTATGGTAAAGCACGGAGTTTTTGATCATAAAGTGAGCACTTTTCATCCACAAGGCACGACATTTATTAGGAGGTAACCCATCTGGGCATTGGTTGTTTAGTAGTAGGTACACCAGATTGGTATACCACAGGTCTTGAGTGATGGACTCCACCGTGTAAGTTTGGCATTCTATGTGGGGAGTCTCTTCTGCCATCGCTCAACTCAATCCCTGGCCTCAGACTATCTTCATGGGCTGCATTTCTAAATCATATTGCTAGAGGATGGCCATCCATTTCCCCTGTCTTTCACCCAACTTACTCTACATCAGCAAAGACTTCACGGCTTGGTCTGGGACGATAGCATGCACCTTTCTCTAGAGAATGTAATGCCAAAATTTCTTCACGGTGTGAACAAGAGAAAAGGCCTACTTTTCTAGCAATGAATACCAGAATTTGGTGTTCTTGAAGGGGGAGCTCATGAAAGCTATTGGTCATTCTTCCCCTTTAGCCTTTTGAGTCAACACTGCCATGGCAGAATGTGGTGAAGCAAAGGAGTAAATATAAAATGGAAGGGAGTAGTTTGGACTAGCCAGGATACGTGCTTCTATTATTATCTCTTTGATCTAGGTGAATGCCCACTTTACTTTAGGACTCTACTCAATCTTGGTATCTTTTTTCATCATTTCATTGAGTGGTTTGACTATCTCGGCAAATCCAGTGATGAACCGCTAGACGAAGTTAATCTTGCTAAAGAAAGATTGCATCTCTTTCTTGCTACCAAGCATCTATAAATTTAACAGTGCTTCAACTCTCTCAGGGTCAATGGATATTCCCTTCTCAGAGATGATGTGCCCGAGCAACTTCCCTTCAGTGACCCTGAATATGCACTTCTTGGGGTTGAGAGATATTCCATACCGGTGATATTTCTCACAGATTTGAGCAAGGTGGGTGGAATGGTCACACCTGTCTAGGGAAAAGATGGTCAAATCATCCATGTAGATGATTATACACTGATTCACAAGGCCCTTGAATGCAATGTCCATGGCCTTTTGAAATGTGGCCCCTACGTTAATCAAACCAAAGGGCATCCTTCTATATGCAAATGTTCCCCACTTGGTGATAAACATTATTTTCTCTCTATCTTCATACTTAACCATAACTTGGTTATACCCAGAGTATCCATCCAGGAATGACATAATTTGGGATCTATTCGCTATCTGCAACACCTCATCCAACGAGGGGAGAGCATGATTATCCTTCTTGGAGGCCCTATTCAGGTTTTAGAAATCCACGCAAAGGCAAATTTCACTGCTCTTCTTACTCAAAGGGACCAGATTGGCAACCCATGTAGTGTGCCAGATTGGAAAGATGATTCGGGCTGACACCAATTTTTCCACCTCTTGCAGAATTAGAGGCTCGATTAGTGGGTTGACCGGTCATTGCTTTTGCTGAAAAGGCTTAGCATCAGGTTTTAGGGGAATAGTGTGAGTCATAACAGATGTGTCATATGTTTTCAAATCCTCATATCCTAAAGTAATTATGTTTATGTATTCTCAGACAACCACAAGAATCTTCTCCTTCTCCTTAGGGGAGTAGGAGGTGCCAATATGTATCAGATTTTCTTCACCGGGCTAGCCGATGTTTACTTTTTCAAAATTTCCTCCCTCAGAGGAAGATGACATCTTTTCCTGGCCCCGAGGGTCTTAGTCAAAGATTCATTCAAGCACGACCATCCCCTTCGAGATGGTGTTAGTAGGTAGATCCATGATCCAATCATCTTCGTCACCCTGTCCAGTATCGTCATGGTCTCATTATACCACTATGTGATTCTCAAAGACACCAACATTGGCCATGAAGGCTAGGATATGTTGGTCATCCTCAAAAACTTTAAAGTGGGTGACATTGTCTGGAATGGATGGGGTGGGGACCATCTCAACTGAAAATCTCTGGAGGCGCAAGCCAGCCATGGGCTCAAGTGTGCTGGTAGAAACATCAAGGGCATCCGACACATAATTTTGCCACCAGGGAATGAGATTAATGCCAAAGGTATCAAAATATTCAATAAGGCTCCACGCTCGATTGCAGTATGTAGCAAGCCTTTTGTCATGACATGTATATTGACTCTGGACCTATTTGACAACCAACTCTGAATCACCCAGGGCCCAGAGGCTGGTGATCCCTTTCCTTAACACAAATAAGAGTCCAAGGACTAGAGCCTCATATTCTGTAACATTATTGGTGCAGTTGAACTGCAGTCTGTTGGATGCGAGGAAGGATTTCCCTTATGGGTTGATCAATTCTACCCTAGCCTCATAACCTTGTTTGGATCAGGACCCATCAAACTTGAGGGTCCACAAAGCATTACTTGTGTTCTGGAGCTAGGGAGAGGGGATAGCCTTTGGATTGTTCTTGGGAGACTTGGGAGGATTTTCCTCCTGAACTGTTGGCATGCAGGTGGGGTTTACCTCCAGAGGGGTTTGAATATGAGGTTCTTGAGGAAATGGCACCAAAGAGGTGTTTCCAGTCAGAATACTAGGTTCCCAAGGATCAATTGCATGTTCTTTTCTCTGGAAGGCATCGATGTGTCAGGTAGCGATGGAAAGGCAAGGTTCACACTCTAGCTCTGAATGTTTTTGATAGTGCACTTGGCACCAAGTTCCAGACAAGAGTGTAGCAGGGGTCGCTGCGGCACCCTAAGAGTCAAATTCAACTCTCAACTTTTCCTCTAGGTCCTGGGTTCTCTACAGAACTATTGGATCCTCCCTGCGGGTGAAATTGAATGTTAGGATTTCAAAGGGTTAGTACACCTCAAGGGAAGTCTCAAAGAAGAAGACCTCACTAACCCTCCTGACCACGATAAGGGCCTGCTTCATGCGGGGTTCACTTTCAACCCAGATCTTGTTTGATTCTCCTTCCCAGGGGAGCCACAAGTGGGAGAAGTTGGTTGAGAAATATCCATTCAAGGACTTAGACCAATTCTAACTTAATAACATCCCATAAGTCTCTGGGATGTCCACCAGTTGGACATTGATTATGCTAGCTATCCTGGCATCCTAGATAAGCTATATACGGACGTTCTTCAATTCCCCCACCATTTTCACAGCAGTCTTATCCAGCTGGATCACTACGCCATTAGATGGGGTGGGATGGAATCCAAGCTTCTGGCAAATGGATAAGGGCATGATGTTGCCCAAAGCTCCGGAGTATACTATGTAATTGTGTATGTTTTTGCCTTGGATATTCAGGCCTAGTAGGAAGAGAGGATCCTCATTGTTTTCCCGAAAGATAGCCGCATTAGCATCCTCAAAAGAGATAGTCTTGGGTGGGCGACTGACAAGTTCTGGGTTTCCCAAGAGTTTTAGAAGAGACTTCTTCTACTCAGGATAATTTAACAAAACCTCGATCAAGGTCATGGAGGTCGTGGTTTTCTCTAATGCCTTTGTAATGTCAAATCTTCCTCCCAGGAATTGATGAATTCTCTTGGCTAGGTCTTTCACTTGGTTAGAGCTAGAACCTTTTAGAGGGGAAGGCTGATTAGTTGCGTTATCCCAGGGAGGAGTGTCCTTGGTAGGGGGTGTAGGCGTGGAAGATGGTCCTTCACCAGCCTGACTCTAGGTATTGTATGGAGTCCACGGGTTGGTGAAGGCATTAGGCTTAAAGGCTGGGATAGATTCATCAAAGAATCTATGTAATTTAGACTCTTCTTCATCTTCCCTAGAAGTTCCGAAGAAGATGGTCTCACAGGTGAAGGCACTGTGGGTTGACTCTTGCACTGGAGGCTCTAGGGGAGTAGCATCATGTGATTGTTGTCTGTCTAGCTAGGAGATCATGATGACTTTCTCCAGCGTGGCACTGTTTACCTCATTGTGAGAGCCTATGTCATGAAATCTACACCAATTAGTCATGGGATGGAAGTCTGTGACTGGTGTTAAATGTGACAGTCCAGCACCACTTTGGTTAGCATTTTGGTTCAGAGGCATTTCTCCAGTGTTCGCGTTATTTTTCTATTGCTGTTGGTTGGGCCGAGGTCCATTGTTGAAGTTTCTCCCTCCGACATTATTGTTTCATTGGCCAGAGAAGATATTCCCTCTCTAGGAATTAGAATTCTGGGGTACATAGGACCCCGTCTTCAGTTGACCCATGTCCACAGTTAGGGTAGACAACATACGCTAGAGGGATTCAACCTCGGTGGTCAACTAAGTGTTTGTGTCACAATGTGACGGTTGTTGTTGTTGGTTTCCCGGGAAGGCAACAGTATTCACCAGAGTCGAGGGTGGAAATCTTCCAGCTGCAGATGACTAAAAGAAGGGCACTCCAGGTGGTTGTGTCTAAGGTTGTTATGCCTGTTGCGGTTGATACCAAGGGAAGGCTTCCAGACCTGATATTGCATGAGTCTGTGAGGGATAAACATACTGGGGCTGCTAGTCTATCGGCGGTGGTGGGGGATTCATCGCCATCGTGGGGGCACCTATTGCCAGATTGGGGTTATAACCCCCAGCGTACATTGTCCCACTAGGGATCATGTTAAAGGGTGTGCCCTACCCAATCCCGCCTGAGGATTTTTTGAGACCACGTGATAATTTTAAGGTTAGGTTGTAAACCTTCACCAAAGTATCCCAGTCACCCGTGGCAGTTGTTCTCCAAAAGAGAGTGGCAATGAAGGGGTCCATCGCGTTAAGGTAAGTCTGTATGGTCACTTTCATGGATGGAATAAAAGGGCCCATGCACTGCTTCAAGGAACGCTAGAACTAATGGTTAAATACTGCAAGAGGCTCATTGGGTTCCTTTCTAATGGAGATGAACTGGCTATGGGACCAGGCTGGGTCCATGTGTACGCAAAAGGTAGCCAGAAAGGCATCCTCCATGTCCTGCCCACTGTTAATAGAGTTGGCAGGAAGGTTAAGGTACATGTTTAACTCACCCTACCCTAAGGATAGGAGAAACATCTGAGTCACAACATCTTCATGTTGGATCTGGTGTCGGTTCATGGCATCCTTGTATGCCTATATGTGTTCTGCAGTTCATGAGCCTAAGTGCTCATATCGTAGGCAAATATTCTTCTTTGTGTGTGAGGGTAAGTCATTGATTGCACCTGGAAAAGTTCTTATTGGGGACCCTATGTTACCAAAATATGCATCCATTGGGGGAACTGGAGTTTGGGTAGTTTGAGTGGTGGTTCCCAAGATTGTCTGAGAAATTTTGGTATTCTGAGGTATACTAGATTCCAAGACAATAGTGGCTGGTGTGGTTTTTGGGGTCTGCTTCTTTCGAGCAGGAGGCTTGAGTTCAACAAACCTTCTGGGGTTTGGGGCTAACCTAAGGATTCTCTCAAATTTCACTGGGGAGAAAGACCCAATCCCACTGAAGGCTTGACTCTAAAAACTATAGCTTGGGGAACCTTTGGGAGGTGTAAAATTGAAATCTTGAGAGGGGGATGAGTTCATGCCCTCCTTCTAGCTCTAGTTTCTATTAACGAGACTTTGGTGACCGGGTCAGCCAACAGTCATAAGTTGTCACCAGGTACTGGGGTACCAGCCAACTCTTCCTGCAAATTCTATCTAGGAAAGTTATATTCCCTAGGCCTCCAAGCACCTGGGTATCAGGTCACAATGATGCAGGGCTCAGTTGGGAGATGTGACTATTTTCAAGGCAGATAGCTAGTTTTTTCAACTCATTCTCTTTGGGGATTCAGGAAGGTGAGGTTTCTCCAAGCATTCTACACTTAGCAAATAAACTGAAAAAGATCCTACTGGGTTAGAAGTATTCCATCTACTTATAGTTATGTTTAAACATCCCATACATCAATAATGCTCTGATATACTATACTAAATATCAAAGAAATACACAACCATCAGTCCATATTTGATCAGTAGCAAGGGAAAGGAGGTCATTAATCTAGTTACAATATAAGAGCAGAAGACATGAAGAACATTTAAACATAAAATACCATTAACTGGGAAGACCAAGTGCCAACAACATCATTGCAAGAACCATCTCTTCTTCATTAATATTTCTTCCAACTAGCACTGGTGCGTGATACAATGGTGGCTCCAAGGGAGCATCTAACTGCTGAACACTTAAAGACCAAGGATCATTGAGCTCTGCAATACAAATGAAAATATTGCTTCTCTATTACTATGGACTGCAAAATCATCAATTTTGTCGACTCTTGAAAAAGGGGCAGACTTACCATTTATACACATTTTCCTCTAACCCTAACCCTGACCCTGACCCTATTTCACACTACATTGTACAATAGAATATATTATTCAGGGGCCGATACTACCTGCGCCACCCTACAAAAGACCTTGAGACATAATAGGCCTGACATGTCAAAAGAATAAGACAAGAAGGTAGAGTGGAGGAATTAGCCTTGAGAAGAGAGCCAGGAAAGAGAAGGAAGAAATCTAATCCCTAGGGATCGAGGCTACATGCCTCATAAATGGGAAATGCAGTGCCCTGTCTCCAATGTGCCAGGTGTGTATCCAAAGCAGTTCCTTGAGAAGACCATCTGTCAGAACCAACTGTTGATCTAACATTCCTCGATGTAGCCAACTACCCTCTGACAGTCTTCAACAACCTTTATTAACTACTTGAAAATGACTAGTTGGCCTCGGGGACTGGGATATAGATCACTCGCAAGAATACAATATTTTAGGATCTGGGACTTCGGGATTTGGGAACTTATGTCCTAAAAGGATAAAGAATACAAAAATGTTTTCATTTTATTCGGCCTCCATCGGAACATTATTGTTGCTTGTTATCATTGAAAGTTTGGAGGATTTAGGAGATTCCATCCTCATCAATCTCTCTGAGGCCGGATTGCCGGTACTTAGCTGCCTCAATCTATTCTCCTAGCTCAGGAATATTATTCTTGAATTCACCGGCCATTTTTGTGCATCATCGCCACTAAGGATCATATGATTTAATCTCACCAACTGAGTCCTGTCCACTCCCTCTGTGGATTGGTATTTGGACTCCATCAATTCATTGAACTTACCCAAAATGTACTCCTCTGGAGTGCATGTGTCAGTGCTGAATGGGTCAGATTTGGAGACCTTTGTGACAAATTCCTTGTACATATTTGAAGAATACTGAACCATTTTGATCTTATTGTGCATAACCCCTACCATTTGTTTGAGTACCTCCAATGTGAGGTCAAGTCTGGAGTGCTGGGTTCTCACAAAATCGAATGATTCTTCTCCTAGAATCCTAGACTCAGAGACCATCTCTTCTCCAAGGTTGAGGGGCTCCTCTAGTTATACCTTCCATGCCTCATTGTTTTCCATATCACCCTCCCATATGTTGATAATAGTTTCTGCCTGATGCAGAACCTGTCAAGCCACATATAAATCTGGGAGGGTAGATACTAGGAAGCGTCAGGTGTTTCCTACCTGCAGAGCAACTGACTCATCGACTGCTTGGGCCTTCTTCTTCATTCTACATAGGGAGTCTATGTCACTCTATGGTAATGGCATGTCGCATGTGGAGGCCTCTAGAGGAATGACACTAATAGGCCTGGCCAGCTCAGTAAGAAATCCCATAAGGTTTGCTGTCTTTTCTTTTTTTTTCTTTGAGCCTTTGGACCTCCTTTTCATATCGGGCCTCCACAGCTATGGTTGCCTCTTTTAACAGGTTCACTTCGCCCTATTTTCCTCTCTTTCCCAGTGATATCTCTATGATATCATAATCTTTGACCTCAACAGTTTCCTCATCAGTGTCTAGGGGAGGTGTTGTAACAATGACAACTGTTTCTCCTCTCGGCCCGGTTTGAAGAGTATGAACCGTCCAGCTTTTCTTGGCCTTCGGTGAGCCCTAGACTTGAGCCATAATTTTGGCTAAGGAGAGGTGATCTCTGGGGGTGGATGGAGCTTTTCTTTTCTTACCTTCAACCAACTACTGAGGTGGCAGGGGTGGCTTATTTGCCAAAGTTTGTTGTTTCAGTTCTTCCCTAGTGTCATGTTGTTGTTCCTCCTTAGTGGTGTGAGTCTTGCCTGCCCCTTTCTCTTGATCTTGGGCTTCATCAAGAACATTTCCCCTGATGATGTTTATTTCCTCTGCCTTATCCTCTATATCTTTAGCTTTGTCTGGACCTTCATTGGCTATCTCGGGGGTTTCCTCCTGTTGTTGTTCTCCTTGTTCTTCAACCTTTGTTGCCAAGATTTGTTCTTCTGTTGGTATATCCTTTGGCAATGGGGGAGGTACCAGGCCAATATTTAATGTTTGAGCCATGGTTATTACCTACCCAAAGTTTTCTCCAGAGAGTGGTACTTGGAACGTGGCAGCTAAGGTTACGATTTCTCCCGTAGGTCTAGTTCCCTCAGCGGATGCCATTTGTTCACTCTGTTTCTACTGGTCTAGCCCCGTATCTTGAATCTCCAAAACTTTGGAGGTGATCTCCTACTCTATTTCCTTCTCTTTTTCCATTTTCTCTTCCTGCTCCTGCATAGGTTTTTGTTCCTCAGCGTCCTCTTGTTCTAGGAATTCAGCCTCCGTCTGCTCAATGTCCCCTTGTAGATTACCGAACTCATCGGTTGAAAAAACATCATCGAACTCATCTTGCGGAGGAGGGTTGTCTGGGACATCGGCAAGTTCTGGTTCCTTTTTCATCTTCGAGGAGTCACAAGATAGTATATCAACTTGTGGAGTCTAGGGCATCCCCAACTCTGGCTCCTTCTTGGGCTTTGGGTTGAGCCTCCCCCTTCTCCTTGTAATCAAGGGGGGCCCCACATCTCTCATTTCTTCTTTCTCCACTGGATCCACCCCTGTCGCCTTAACCATCAAGGCTGCAAGTGAATGGGAGGATGGAGGATGAATTGGTTTGGCTATAAGCACTAGGGTAGCCAGCCATGTGATTATCTTCTCCATCATTTGCTAGGAGGCTGCTACCGATTTCCTTATTTGTTCTTTAATGGGGACTTCTTGCATAGTGGGAGTTTTGTCTACCCCTTTTCCTTTATTTATTCCTTGTGAGGAAGTTTTGTCCCCTAGAGTTAACTTCGGTATTGGCTAGGCCGCTCAGCGGACGCTCCCAGGGCACACCTTCTTAAAGTAGAGGTGGTTGTGTTCCACTATGTTGTGAGTGAATTATTTGATTGTGGGCCCCTCCTGGGCATCCCAGTTAACTGGTGGAAGGGCCAATTTATCGATCCCCTTTGCCTTGTACTGGGGATCTACCATGGAACCGGTGTTTCAGAAATCTTTTGGGAATCTCTAGATTTTTAATCTCTCCATCATTCCTATGCTCATTCTAACATAATGTCACCTCCGAACTTCCACGTCATCCTGGAAATATTCCTAGAAGTCTTCTATATGATATTGGTGGGGCTCTGATGCCGGGGGAAGCGCTGCTGTGATCTTTCCATGCGAATCAAAGTGTTTCCACGTGAAGTAAAATTCCACCAGGCTATGGCTCTTAAGCTCATTATCTGCCTCTTTTGCAGTGGCCAAACTACATGAATAATTCCCACAAGTGATTGAGAATGGAATATTTGTTACCTTATTCAAGGAAAAGAAGGCGTGTAGCTCCATCATTTGCCTTCAATATTCTAGGAGGATTATCTTGTCCCTTCAATGTTTGGGCAACAAGTAGGGCTTCCCAGAGAAGCCGGTCACCCTTATGTAAGTATGCTACTAAAATTGTATATAATAATGTAGATGTAACTTCAGACCAAATTCATCGCCTCTGTGGATAGGCGGTATCCTGCATCCTAGGTGAGTGTGAGCAGGTGGTAGTAAACGAAGGCATCGTTTACCTAGAAAAAACTGGGGAAGCTGGCCTCCCATTGTATTTGTGGGAAGTGGTCGCAGGGGGCCTTCTATCCCGGGCTGATCCTAAGCATGCCCTCTATGAGTGACCCATTGGTGTGGGGCCGTTGTTGTTCCAGGGCCCAGAGAACATAAGAATTCATGTAAAACTTCTTCTTTTTGGCAAAATGGAGGAACTGGGAGTCCACATGGTTGGAGATTATGGTAGCCCAGTCGAAATACTCCTCACCCATGCTGATACCTAGTAAAAATTAGTACATACACCCAAAAAAATTTTAGGCATGCTATTGTCTGAAGACCAGGCATAAGGCTATCATCCCCATTTGGATGCTTTCTTTAAATTTGACCCTAGGGATTTCTAGCTTCATCCTCTTAGGATCCCTCTTCGGGGTCCTTAGCCAATGATTGTTCATGTATATACAGGCCACTTCCTCCAATTGAGTGAATTGGGCAAAGGCATCTGATCGAGTGACCACGGCTAGCTTATCAAATTAGGGGATCCCCAAGCCCCTCTGAAAGGTATCAGGATCGAGGGACACCATGGGAGTAGGGTACCCTGTTGGCTCCAAGGCGGCGAGCATAAAAACCCAAACAAATGTGTTGTAGTGTGCTAAAAGTGTGAGAATAAGCTATGGTAACTGCATAGAGCACGGGAAACAAGCCACCTTGAGAATCCTGAAGTTTCCAATTTGAATGGCGAAAGGATCTCTAGCCTGTCATTGAATGTACATAACTTTTACCAAGGCCTGCATTTCTAGCCATGCTCCGACGCTGGTGTCAGTGATGAACTAGACTTTGGACTCAATCTTTGAGCCCGCAATGACTTCATCCTTTACATACTTTAGGCTCATAGGAAATTTCTCCAGGGCCTTTTACAACTTAGATCTAACTACCACCCTGGTACTTGTTGTAGAAGGAAGTTCCAAACTTCCAGGTGGGGAGGATGTGGAAGCTTCAGACATGTTTGCAAGCTTGTTGTTTCTGAAAACCTGCAAGGTAAGGAAACCATCCGAATGCATAGATAAACAAATAATTTGGGGTCTAGAGATCTTACCATCGCAGTGTTTGCTTCCCCTGATAAAGTTAGTTTTGTTAAAAAAAAATCCAAAAAATAGACATTCATATTACGAATTTAGAAATTTAACTTATCACCCGGGTCCGGGGGGTTTCTTCATACTTAGAAAAAAGAGGACATGGGATGGGTGATGGAAAGAGACCCAGAGCCTGGGGAAGTAACCATTGGTAGACGTGTAAAAAAATTGAGCCATCAGACCCACGTGGGCGCCACGTGGGTGAGTAATAAATGGGAGTTATGGTAATGGCGACGGAGCCAACTGTCTGAATGCGCAAAAAGTGACGGCCACTTGGACAAATTTAAATGCATGCATGGGACATAAATGAAAGTTAGGCTAGTTTACGGAGGAGAGAAAAAACCACCTATTTGAAACCGGCCGAGAGACAAGCTTCAAACAGGCGGTATTCTGCACAGAGAGAGCTCGCGGACCAAAAAAAATAACAGACGTAGCACGTCGAGCTTGCTTGGCTACCAGGTAGGATATACACATAATATACATCAAAACTGAATGGGATACACATGCAGACCAGAAGGATACACAATAAATATATACCAAATTTACATATATACACAGCGCAGAGCAAATATTTACAAGAAACCAAACAATGTACAAAATATTTAAAACTTTCTACACCATCAACAGACTAGATTACATCTGCACAGAGGGTAGAGAAACCTCTAGCAGTGCCAACTCACCAATGGGTGGAAAGCCAAAAAGAAACGCAAGACAAACAAACAAAAGAAGGGCAACACAAAAGCAAACAACACCAGAAAGAAGGAAAGTCGAAGGGAGAGGAGGCACCAACCTGAAAACATAGAAAGGAAAGGAAAGGAAGCCTCCATGAAAGCTATGCAATAGCTTCAACTGCCAAATGATCACAAATTGCCACCATAAACCACTCACAATCTCTCAGAAATGCTCAAAATGATTAGCACTATATTATCGCTAAATTACTACAAATCACTCTGAAATCGCTCTAAAATCACTCTGATTGCTTAAGTGTTTGATCGTGGTAAATGTGGAAATTATAGGTAACTTATATTTATACCCGTGGTAAAAATCAAGTCACCTTTCCTTTTGCAAACTTTGGACAGACAGACCTCTGGACTCCGGGCCTGGGGATTCCATGTGACGATGCCACCTTAAGGGAAGAAGACATCGCGTCAAAGAATCCCAGAGTCCAGAATCTGGCTCCCAACAAAGGATGACCAACTCTAGGACCGGGTCCCGGAGACATGAGAGACCAACAAAATGAAACAACACCGTGGGAAAGAAAACCCCAGAGAAGGAAAACAAAGTAAATAAAGGAAAGGACAGGACAAGAGCTAAAAGCAGAAAGCAAAAAAAAAGGGAGGACCCAACATTTTGCACACAAAATGTAGGGATGGGGATGCAGGGCATAACAAAATATTGCATGTAAAAAAGAGTATAAGCTCAACACACACATCAAAATTTTACCATATCCCTAAAACAAAACTAAAGTGTATATTCTCAAATGGGTTTATAGGTATACCCAATAATTTCTTCCAAACAATCTACCTTAGAGTCAAACAATTTTGGCTTTTAACAATGGCTCTGAAAAGGTAGGTTTTCTAGTTAACAAGGTTTTAATTCACCTTCATTCTAAATATTTCCAATTTCCTTTACCCCCTTGCAGGATTCTCACATGCACAAAAGTACAATTTTGCGCAATCCCAAAAGACTACTCGAGGAAGTGAGGATGACTTGCACAAGGTTTAGTCACTTTCTGATTAAGGTAAAGTGCATTTTTTTATAGTGGGTTAGATGATATCATGGAAAAAGTGATTGTCTCCCACTTTGGGTCATTCCCTCTTACTGTCCTCGTAAGGCAAATCTCTGGAGGTAGGCCCTCTAAAGCTCTATTTTATTTAGCATGTATATGGAAAGCAAAAATTGAACTTAGTCCAACAAGTTTGGGAATTTGATTCACTCAAAGAGTGAAGAGCATATCCCTATTGTCTTCCTTTGTTCCAAACACCTCAAGCAATATTTGTTCTTTTTCAACCCCTTGACAAGGAGGTTCTTAAAATTGAAATGTGTGGTTCAATTCCTTATCCTTTTCATTGCACTAAATTGACTTTGCACATTTGGCTTTTTGATTCACTTCGAAAAGTGAAGAGCATATGCCTATGCTTGTTTAATTTAGGCAATTAGATGAATTTCCCTAATTATGGTAGATTTAAATGAATGCCACAATTTAATCAATGCAAGCTTGACAAGATAACTACCTCATTTTTGAAGCTAGCAAAGGCTAGGCACATTATTGATTGATTTTTCTTATTTCAACTCACCTAGTGACGATCATTCCCACTCATTTTTGAAGCTAGCAAAGGCTAGGCACATTATTGATTGATTTTTCTTATTTCAACTCACCTAGTGGTGATCATTCCCACTTTGGCTCCTCCAACAAGTTAGTCAACACAATCGAAATAAAGTGAAGAAAAACTTAGAAATTAAATTGACAACTTCCCTCCTAAAAGCTCTTTTAATCAAATTTTGTCAAATCAAAGCTTAAAGAACTAAGAATGAAAATCAAACAAAGAGTGGGAAATTTTTCTCTATAAGAAAAAAACACTTTAATATAGTGATCATAAAGGTTTTCTTCTTCCTTTAAGTTCTCTAAAAGATTAGATGCATGTATTTTCTTATCATGTTTAGTTTTAATCCTTACCTCTTTGCTAGGCCTTGTGACTCGCTTCTCTAGTTTTTGCACTTTCAGATGATTTTTTGTCTGTACTAATGAAAAACACAGAGGATTAAAACAGTGAGCAAATAATAAAAAATTTGAGCTAATACGTGGCTTTTAACTATTACTAAGCGTAAATAAAAACTTTGAAAGCGACTTTTAAATCTTAATAGGCAGCTCTGGAAATTCCACAGGCAGCCAAATAAAAACCATAGGTGGCACAGAACGTGCAAAGTAAGGTCAAATGTTTCTAGTATGTGGCTCTTGGAAGCTCACAGGCAGTGTTTAGTGTCTGACAAGCGGTGCTTTACAGATCTAGGCGGCACACTTTATCTCACAGGCGGCCTAAGAATGAAAGACAAAGAAGAAATAAACTCTGTACGTGACGCTTTACAGCTCATAGGCGGTTCTAAATGCTTTGTAGGTAGCTCTTCTCCTGTTTTCTTGCAAAATAACAAGAAAAATGATGCAAAACACACAAAATTTTAAGATTAAAATGTTAGAAATGAGGCCTAAAGCCCCACGGTGGGCGCCATTTGTGTGTGTGAGATTACACCTTCATGAAATTAAGATCAATAACAACAACTCTATGGAAAGAAAATATAATTTAATCTAAGAATTGAAGTTAAATCCATGACATCTAGTGGCTCTCTATCTAAGCTTTGTTAAGAGAGATCTCAGCCTTAATCTCTCTCAAGGATAATCCTAGAATGAGAAAAATTGATAAACATGCTCTAATCTAGCTCAAATGCTCAAAGAAGTGTGCACTTTCCATTCAAATGCTCATGATTCATGCTATTAAATCAACAAATTCTTCTCAAAATAATGCTCAAAATTCTATGAAAATGTTGAAATACTATCAAATGCTCTCAAATGCTCTCCAAATGCCTATAATAAGGATGCTTTGCTCTTGAATTTCTTGGATCCCTAATACAAAGAAAATGACTTGTATTTATAGAAATTTTCCAAGGGTAGGGGGTAGAGTGAATTGATCATGGTCAAGCCTTGGTTGAGTAAAAAGCTTTGAGGTGATTTAAAATGGAGGGAAATTTAAATGGTTGTCCTCAAAGGGTAGGACAAGAAGACAAGATCCTCAACTCTCATTGGTTGATCAATTTGAGTTGAAAGAAATTAGGAATTATGTAATTCAATCATTTAATTAATTTATCCATGTAAGGGTGAATGGTTTGGATTAGATTTTTGATTTAACTATACAATTAATTGATTAAAATCAATTGCATAATTTGATTAATCCCTTTTAGGCTTGAATTTAATTATTTGATTTCATGATTATTTAATCCTTTGATTTAATTTTATTTTTGTCCACTTTGCTTGATAAATGTCCATTTGATTTGATTTTGATCCATTTTAATGCATTTTGATGAGATTTGGGGCAATTGGCTAAGATTTATAAATTTGATGTTTAAGATACACCTCGTCAAATTTAGGTGTCTACAGTACTCAATACCTATTTCCCTTAAATTCTCATAGAAAACTTTGAATCAACCTTCCACAAACTCTTATGAATGTGTGTGATCATCACTGATGTAGAAGTGATACTCTCTTAAAACCTTTCTATCTGTGTCTGAGCTATCATGTGCATGCAAGAATGATATATGTACAAAGATCATCACTTGTATAGAATGGTAATACAATGCTTGCACTTCATTCTGTGGTTCAAGTGTATAATTCTCAGCAAAATAAAAAATGGAGACAATAGTACCAAGGGGAAAAGTGTCCTTACATATCTTGAATTTCTCATCCAACCACCTATCTCTATGTGAATGACGCATGTACTCATAAACTAGTTTCTCTTTAAATATCTTCATAAAACTAGCTATGCATATATCATTTTTCACTAACTCACACCTCTTAAGTTCTTTTCCATCTTTTAGACCATAAGTTATTGTCTTGTATTTTCCAAAAGAAACTAGTGACTTTCCAATCTCATTTGTGCTCTCTAGATCGTGACATATCCACAACTTTCTCATATCACCACATCTACTACAAGATCCATTCAATCACATCATCTTATAATAAATGCAACCATCATCTCAATTGCATAATACACTTGACATAACATCTCTTGATGTCGTAGGAGGTGTTTGAAGACCACATTCTTGCAAAATAGTGTTAGTGTGCCATAATGCATGGAAAATTCAATATGTACCCTTTAACAACATGTAGTGCACGCATGATTAATCTTGACGTAAAAGGGTGTTATCATTTCAAAAAATCTTTGACTAATTTTAATTTGAGAAAAACTTTTGAGGAATCTTTTATAAAATTGTGTTTGTGTCATCTCCAAAAAGTGTTTTGGATGTGGCATATGATTTGTAGATCCAATTCTCCTCCTAACAACATCTCTTTGGTTGGGTGAAACCCCTGTGTTTTCATGCCAAAACATTTCAATTAATGTTCTTAATGC
Source organism: Thuja plicata (assembly GCA_018584345.1). Taxonomy (NCBI): domain Eukaryota; kingdom Viridiplantae; phylum Streptophyta; class Pinopsida; order Cupressales; family Cupressaceae; genus Thuja; species Thuja plicata. The sequence goes on along the minus strand of MU217060.1, from coordinate 71,112 downwards.
ATCAACGACAACCTTATCCTTGCATGGGAGTCTACCTGAGAATGACCATAGAGAATTAGTATTTGGATCCTCAATTTTATCTCACCTTTTTAAGGCTCTTTGTAAGGTTGATCTAGCTATCCTTAATAAATTGCTTTTTTCATACTATATGATCTTTTTAAATTTCCTTTCCCGTTATAGTTGACGTGAGGACACGTCGAGTAATATTACCATCTTTATTGTGTGATTGTGAACCAATGTCTTGGTATGCATTGAATAAATTTCTCATAATGGTTCTCTCAGTACTATTTTCAGATGTTCTCAACCCCACAATTGTAATTGTCTCTCTAAATTTCAGATTCTTAATCATTTCAACAACTACTTGACATCTTCCACTTTGATTTAATTTTTCAAAATAGTTATTCAAAATATTTTTAACAATTCTTCTAAAATTTATTTTTGACATTTTATCATGCATTGGCCTCAAAATATTTTCATCAATGTCAATTAGAAACTTTGGTTTTCTATGAATTATTCTAGGTGTTAACATAGTTGCATGCTCTACATTTTCATTAGATGAATTAGGTGCATTTATCCCCATTATTTCAATTGGTGTATGTTGATGATTTTTATTTTTATTATGTGCATTTTGTTCATTAATGACATCGAATTGAAATGGTGCATTTGTCAGATTAACATTAATATTAACATTTTTATCACTTACGTTGCTTGCACTTGATGATGTACCTTGTCATATTCTCCTCATGCGCTCCCTTTGTCTTTCCTTGTCTATCTCTCGTTGTTCAATTGTTTCTCTTTTGTTCTTTCCCATTATTCATATTGAATGGACCATACAAATAATATGTGAACATCAAATCCAAAAAATAAGAACAAATCAACCATTTTCTTGAAATTAGAACTTACAATGATAAAATAAACATTAAAAACACAAATAAAAAACACAATTTTCAATGATTGTAAAGAAAAACATGCAAAAAAGTGCAAACCTGTCTGTTCCTTCCGTAAAACAACAGAAAAATAGCTATGGGACCTCAAAACAACTTGCAATGACTGTTTTAAGTGCTCCTAATTACTCATAATCTGATCGGGTTATGAGAACATAATGACTCAATGCTCTTATCTATTTAGAACCTGATCGGGTTCTAAAAACTAAAAACAAAGCAGGATTGAGAGAGAGAGAGAGAGAGAGAGAGAGTTATTTTTACATCTTCATAACCCGATCGGGTTTTGAAGAAGTGAAAATTATGTTTTTTATTCTCTAGAACCTGATCGGGTTATGGAGGAGTTGAAAATGTTTATTTTTCTTTTCAAAACCAGATCGGGTTATTTGAAATTTATAAACCTAATCGCGTTATGTCTTGGGTAGATATTTGAAAAATGATCCAAAGGATTGGAGGCTCAGTTTCCCTCCATTTTTGTTCTCTTAGACATTTTTTCATCTTCTGAGATGAATTCTGACTTTATCTTCATCAAGTTTGCAATTTGTCAACTAGGTAGCTCTATAATTTTCACCATAATCTAATATGTCTTCTTAGATTTTTAACCATATAATTTTTTCTATTTTTGGACAACATTAGCATACTAAATTTTAATTTTCTTTACTAGTGTCTTAATTGTCCTCACAAACATATGTCTACCATTCTTTTAATAACTTTTGATATAGTTAATAAAATTACAAATAAGTTACATATTATTGTTCTACACTTGACTCTATACAATTTGAAAAAAATAATTTTATTTTTAATTATTTTGATGCAAGTTTGCCCAGCGCATGAACAAGTACAAAATTTTCTAGATGCGATCACTTCAAAAAATCATAGAAAAAAAAATACTAATTGGAAAATTACAAAAAAATACACAACTTCTATATCTCACTTTTACCTATCATCCTACAAAAGGTATTTAAAAAATACTAAATATAACTATACCTTTTGTACTGCGCATAGAAACAACTATGTTATGTTTTTCCAAAAAAATCAGGAACATGTTGTTGTGAGCACGAGGTTTGACCCTCTTAATCTTATTGATTTTAAAAAAAAATAGTGTTTTAGAAACTAGATTCAGAGTACTACAATTTTTATTTTTTACACATCTTCTTATTTTGAGTACATGAGCCTCAAAATACTGTTTCATGTTCAGATTTACCTAATTTC
>MU217060.1:26553-67477 GCA_018584345.1 Thuja plicata | reverse complement strand
CATATATATATATATATATATATATATATATGTATATATGTATATATATATATGTATGTATGTATGTATATATATATATGTATGTATATATATATGTATGTATATATATGTATGTATGTATATATACATATGTGTGTGTGTGTGTGTGTGTGTGTGTGTGTGTGTGTGTGTATTGAAAAATAAAATCATCTAGGCTTAGAAGAATATGCAAGAGTACAGGCATACATAAGAGGAGGAACATAAATAATAAGGGTTTTCAATATATGTTGTAGTGTTGACAACATTGGTTGTCAACTTGACAACACCATTAAGCCTATTTGGATTTGACAGTCAGTTTTATGATTTTCATGGAATAGTTTTGGGCAGTTAGGTGGTTGCAATCGGGTTTCTTTTAAGAGTTTGAGTGTATTTCTGTTTTGATCCATGTGAGTGGAAATGGGTTATAGAGTGGATGTGTAAGAAAACCATAATGTAATTGGTTCAATCAATAAAACAAACAATTTTCTTTGCATACTATATTTTGTCATGTGGGTACAGTCAGCAACCCTATGTCTTCAAACGAGTTTTGTGATTCTCAATAAATAAATGTTTAGAAGCATCACTTTCAACAAAGTGGGTAGTGGTTTTTAGTTTTTTCACTTTTGGGTTGAATGGAAGTTCGTTAATTAGCCCTGAAAACTAATAGCCATGGACTAGATAATTTCAACTAAATACCTATCTTTGTTTTCCTACATATGGAAATATTAATTATCAAATGTTAGTTTTAAGCATAATTTGAAGGATGTCTAAAAATTAGATCTAATTTTGATTATGAAAAAAGTAAGGATAGTGGGAGAAATTGTGCAGACAATGCAGGGGTAGCTTGAGTTGAAACTTTAGGTAACATAAATCTTAGCATTATTTCTTTTTGATACTTCCTATTTCTAATTTGTGGCTTATTCTATTACCAACCAAGAAATAATTCACCCTTAAATTTATAAGGAAAATATCTATTTTATTATTAAATATAATTTATAATATTAATAAACACTAAGTATACATTATATTTTTATTTTTTTGGAGCAGAAAATTATGAGTAGATACAAATAATTAGTAGTTTAACTAAATAAGTCAACAACAAAACAAATAAAGAGATATCAAACACTTCACACATTTCCTTGAAGGTAATATCAATGATGCCCTAGCTCTCAAAGCTTATAGATCATCAATCATTCCAAAAACAAATATGTAAATGAATGCCAGTATTAAACAGTGAGCTCATAAACAATGCATGATGCTGTAGCTTGTAGCTCGCGAGCCATCAAGATATTTTCTCATGAAATGATCATAAATGGGGAGTACCACATATTGAATATCAACATCAAAACAAATAAAGAGAGATCAAACACTTGACACAATGCCTTGAAGGTAATATAAATGATGCCCTAGATGTGAAAGATTGTGGGTCATCAAGCATTACATATGCAAAGATGTAAACAATGCCAGTATTAAATAGTGAGCTAATAAACAATGCATGATGGCCTAGCCTACAGCCCATGAGCCATCAAGACATTTCCTCATGAAATGATCATCAACGGGGAGTACCACATAGTGAATATAAACAACAAAAAAAATAAAGAGAGATCAAACACTTCACACAATTCCTTGATTGTAATAGAAACGATGCCCTAGGTCTCAAAGCTCACGGGTCATCAAGCATTCAAAATACAAAGATGTAAACAATTACAGTATTAACATTCATATTGTGCCATTAAATCAAAAAATTCCATCAAAATGAAATTGAGTTAATGATAAGACAAAGATCGAATGCCTATCTCAAGTCTTGGCTGCCATATACCAAGATTCCAATCATCTTTCACAGTTAGTGCCCTCTTCACGCACGACGGTATGTAATCATGCTAAATTAGAAATGATCCTTTCTTCTTCTTTTTTCTGTACTTATAATCACCTCGGTGTTGCAATTATGACGGTACCATCTCTATTATGACAATATCGGGGGCACTTGAAAAAAAAACACAAATATCACACACAAATGATATTGTCATGGCAAATTGGCGTTGAAATTTGACCCCAAATGTTGTAGTGCCATCTCCCTTTAATATATTTAATTATTCTCAGAAAATAAGATACTAAATAGTAAAACAAAATAATCTCTCTTTGATCTATGCTCTTTCTAAGAAAATAATAGCCTACATGCAAGAAAGTGAGCTCTCCATATTATATATAATCAATTTAAGAAAATGAGATACAACACAATAAAACAAAATCATCTCCCTTTTATATAATTCTAATTCGAAGGAAATAATATACTATATAAAATAAAGTGACCAACTTCCTTGTAGCTATGATGATTTAATAATTGAGTAGAACCTAAAGTTTACATAGATAACCATACATGCTCCTAATAAAAGATATAGATATATGGTGGCATACATTACTAACTATCAAAATTTGATTTCATTCTAAATTACATAATTTATACAATAATGGACAATTTAATATAAGTGACTTATATAAATGAAAAATTTAATATAAGTGACTTATATTGCACAAATATTATATAGTTTAACAACCCATATCTTTATTGTATTACACAGTTTCTATAGAATCATTGGAACTACGGGAATCTAATGAAGTAAAACATAATGAAACTATGATAATAATGTCCAAAGCATAATGGATTATTAAGTGTTTTTTAGAAGTAAAGTCCCACTGTAAAAAATAAAGGGATTAACATCAATATCCCTCTCTGGGACCATAGTTATTGATCTCACAGCATGTTTGACCATCATCACAATCAGTATCATTATATTCAACGTTTATCAAAATAGATTCTTAGGTGAAATGGTGATCTCAGATTTGACATATGACACACCTAAATATTTTATGTCTTCATATCTACAAATTTTCCTCCTTCAAGGAGACCAAAATATCTCCAAGTAGAATAATAAAGGATACTCCAATAAATCTGATACCATGTAACAATTTCTTTTATGCAATGAAGAATTTTCCTAGGGAAATATTTCAGGGTCTATAAGCCCAATGAATAGCACAAGAGAGACAAAATGATATGATAATAATAAGTTGTATTCTTACAAACATGATTAACTGAAACAAAAATAATGAATCTACTAGAATTGATTATAGTGTAGATGTACCTGCATGTATAGATATTGCATGATAACTAGGAAATAAGAAAGAGATAACCTATCACCCACATCATGTGGAATCACTTGTACAAAAAAGGTGCATCATCATTCATTGTGCGATAAAGTATGTACAACATGTGAGGGATGTTAATATGATAAATGCATTATAGTTGAATCTCACACATAAAGTGGAATGTGATAACAACTAGAACACTATGTAAAGTGAAATTTCTCCTACACCGTGTGAAAGAATAATATAAAAAATTCTAGGTGTGTAATATGCTTACTACTATGTAATGCAATGAATACTTAATTACAACAAAAATAACATATCCTTTCATTTACCTCTAATAACCACCCATCTTAACTTAAGAAGGCTAGATATTTGAGTGGCCACTTGCTACCTTAAAATTTGATTTAGTCCTATATACTCCAAATATTATTATTAAACAGAATGCATGAGAAATTTTATAACTCAATATATTCAACATGACCTCTTTTTCCATAGAATGAGAAATTTTGTAATACAATATCTTCAACATGATTGATTTTTCAATAGAATCAATGAGAACTCATCTTTAGAATCATTCATGTACAGCCATACATCTTGATTGATGAGAACCATGGATCAACTCAAATTAGATGGTTCTTGAGTTGACAAAGATATTCGTCCTCAATAATTCTAAATCTCTCATGAGCCATTAAATAAAATATCTAATGGTTCTTTCCTCCCTCCTACAAAGAACTTATTTTCTCACTTGAGGTAAGTTTGGATCAAATTGAACTTTTATTTAGGGAAAAGGGAAGGTTTTTATTGAATATACCATCACTAGGAGAACCTTTGTATTTGGTTCAAGGGACCAATAAAAGAAAAAAGAAATCATTTCTAAAGAATCCATTGTGAAAGCTTCAACTAGTATACCACATGCAAAGATAAACTTCTCCCACAAAAAACTCATCATTCCTTCACATCCTATAAAGTAATATTAACAATTTGATATAAGAAAAGAATGGTTGAATAAATTTTAAGACATTAGAAGCACCATGACGAATAGTCCTGCTCCAATTCATCACAGGAATGCAATCAAATAGAATGCAAAATTGATCGCATTTGGTGATGTATAAAATAGAGAGAACTATAGAAGAATAATTTATACAAAATTTTCTACCTTAAACTATTGTTTAATAAATTTTATTGTAGTCATTGAATGCTCTAATGGACTTTTCTACATATCATAAATGATGAATATATAAACAATGAGATATTTTCCTTAATCCATTTCAACGAGTAAACACAAAAACAAAATTCTTATTACAAGTGAGTTAAAATAAAAATAAAAATATTATATACAAAATAGAGTAAATTTTTTCATAAGAAAAATCATAAGCACTTATCCCTATAAGTATGCTCTATACATGCCTATTTTTGACATAATGACCATTCAAATTAACTTCATGAAGATAACAAGTAAGAATTTATAGCTCTTAGCATTGTAGAATTTTACGAGTGAACTACTTGGCTTTCCTTGTAGGCTTTTCTGCCTTGGAATGTAGATTTCAAATAGCACAATCAACCACATTGTACTCATTGATTGATCATCTTATCCTAGGTAACCTAGTCTAACAAAAAGATCAATGGGATTTAGCTAACTAGTATTTAGAAATGTATATGTATATATCATAAGCACCAAAGAAATCAAATAAATTGAGTCTCTTAGGAAATGTATATGTATATTTAACATCAACTAAATAAAGTTTATTGTTAAACATATATAAATAACATAAATCAGATTAATCCAGAATAATTGTTAATTACTAGCGCAGTAGAAATTACTAGATGGTTGTACTAATATATCTTGTTATTAGGTTAATAGTCAATAAAATGAGTCCCATTTTGAATGATTTTGAATTATTTTAAATATGTCCCTTGGACTAGAACTGAACCTACATGGGAAATAACATTCCAAGGTAAGACATACATACATACATAACACATTTTCAAGATACAACATATAAAATTTTCAAGGATCATGTAGAAGTCCTATGTAACAAATTTTCTTGAAGTTACCTACATAACAAATTTTAAAAAATATATCAAACATTGGACCGGTTTGAATCTAAGATTAATTTCAAACAAATTCAAGATTTATATTCAAATTTAAATAAATCATCATTACATCATTGAACGTATGAGGAATAACAATTCATCGCTTATTTTTTCTTTTGTCGAATTCATCTCTTCTGTGTAGCATAATAAATTATAAATAACATAGTCTATGTTTGCAAATCTCTGTACTATGACAGCAAAAAATCTCCTAAAACAACTTTACCTGGAAAATTCAATTAAAAAGATTAGAACCAATTTAAACCTAGATTTATGTTAGATACTTTTGAATTTACACTAGCTCATCATGTTTAAATGTAACTACACATATGTACATGTGTGCACTATATAAGTGTTTGATATCAATATACATACCTATTTTAATCTTTCTTGACATAAGGTCATAATCGCTAGAATGAAAAGGAATGTATTCAAATATTGCATCCTCATCTTTTTTGTATGTCTATGCAAATATGTATGCAAATATTATAGCCAATCAAATATTTAGTCCATTTGTAAAATGTTACAAGGGAATGATAATTATTTCAATGCTGAATATATAACATATTTCATATCCCAAATAATAACCAACTACAAATCAAATTGTTCATACTTGTGATTGACTATTCTCCTTATTTGAAATTCTTTTAGACACTATCATTTTTTTGGTTCCTCGTGCCTCTTTCATTTTTAAATCTTGGAACAATTTAAAAGGAAAAAAACAAGAAAAACCCTCTCCATCTCCTTTGTTGCATGCTTATTGAATGAAAATGAGGACTAAAGCATATTACCACTCCCATAACTTGTGACTTTCTAAGTTGAGAGTTAGAGATTACTCCACGAGATCAAGAATCATAAAAGGCGGTTAACACATAATGAATTCTTTCATCAATTCATAGATACATTAATGGTTACAGTCTTTTCCACTAGAAACTAAAAAATATAATTTTACATTTTATCTTTCATTCATAAACAATATCTAGTAACACCAATCAAGATGGGAATAATTAGAAAATAATTTTTACTTACCTATTTTGTGCTAGTTCTTTAAGAGAACGATCCTCAAACAAGGACATTAATATACTTGTAAAGATCATAGATAGAGCCATTGCACATAAGTTACAAATACTAAGTTAGGATGATGTACAAAAAAATATTTGTAGCCATATAAACAAATTATGTACAAGAACACATAGCTTTAAGAGGTACAATTAATTTACTCATTACTATTTGATTTCTCTAATTCACCAATCATTGTCACTTCTTTAGTTTTACGAGAACCCCAATTTCATCATCTACTAGGATAAATGTTTTATTAGCATAACTTTGGTTGAGTCTGTAGAGTCTAAAGCGACTGTCTCTCTTTTATCTATTATCATTCTAAGAAACCAATACAGTACACAAAAAAACCTAACCACTGCCCTTTAATATATGAACGATAAAGAAAAAAGAAATACTATAAATAAAAGATAACCATCTTTCTTTTATATATTTAATTATTCTAAGAAAATAAGATACTAAATAATAAAAGATATTCAACTCTCTTTGATCCATGCTCATTCTAAGACGATAATATACAACAATCATGAGGCTGAGCTACTGCCATACCTGCCATGCCAACCCAAACATTCCTCCACCTTCGGATATTTAATCTAAGATTCAATGATTTAAATATAAGAAAGGGGTCATTGAATCATTGTGTACTGGCTAAGAAGTTGCATCAAAGAATTCGATGCATGCATGCAACGCAACGAACGGACGAATTCAGTACTCGACGTAAGCAAGCAAGCAACCAAAGACGGATGTTTTTATAATGCCAAGTCAAAGCAATTGGTATTAGCAGGCAGGTATGTAATATAAATCTGTGTACACGGTGTTATGATTGAGAAGCATGAATGTGAAGCAACTTGGTTAGAGGATTAAACAGGCTACACGTGTTGAAGTTTGTTTGTGTATTATTAAACCATAGCTAAACAGTAAACTAAAATGTAAAGTATATAAAGATGATTGATCAACTAAAATGTAAAGTATATAAAGTGTTAAGACATTGTCATATTAATGATGTCTGTATTAACTAAACTTTGACCTTTTCAGAAGAGGAAAAAATAAAATTAAAGATTTTGAATTGGGTTTCTATAATATGACTGTCATTGAACCAAATGTTATTAAGAAGAAATAAAAATAATTATCTAGTGTGACTAGACATAAATTTTCACTGATTCTAATTACCTAGACACCTATAATATATCTTCTTAATTAGTTATCAACATAATTCTAGACTATCCATAAAAGTATATATATTCCTAAAACTTATATAGATAGTTTAAAATTATGCTTATATATTTTTTAATTAAAACTCATTAACATATAATATTAGTAACTAAAATCTTGTGGATGTAATTATTTAAAATATTTTGATAGTATAATAATTTATCAATATGATTAATTATTGCAAAGATTTTCAAAAAACATCTGCTAATCATATAGATTTGTACTTTTTAATTTTCTACTAAAGAATGTATATCTAGAATAGTGCTATTTTTATTTCAAAATAATCGTGTCATACCCACGTACAATTTAAACATAATGATAATTGCTCTTAGTGGATTTGGCTTCTTTGGTGACATAATTAAACCGATTTGTGCTTCTATCTAGGCTTTTAAACCTAGAAAATGCTCGTCCCACTGGAAAATTGTCATCCTCCCTGGTTGCTTGTCCGCTAAAACTAGCTGGTTTGCATTCCAACAACTTCTATGTGTCTCTCCTACTTAAAATACTTTCTTTCCTTTTCAACAACCAATGTCATTGAATTCATGCATGCTTGCCCTTAGTCTAGCATACCAGGTGTCTGTAATTGCTTCGTATGTTAAAACCCTAATCCATCCATTCTTTATCTCTCTTTTCTAGATTTAGCTGCCTCTAGTTGCTTGGGTGCTTCCAAATAGCGGTCACCACCTGTGTTTTCCTTCTAAACCCTCCTCTACCTCTACTAGGGAGAAGAAGAATAACCCTTATGCATTGAAAACTTCAAGTTTTGGCAAGGTTGGTTAAGGTAATGCTCCTCTTTGGGATTAGCTAAAGGTGTAGAAAATGAGACCAAATCAACATTCAGCTAATTAGAAGAAGAATCATGTTTAGAGTTCATATCATGAGCCTTATAATAACATCTTCATTTGTATTTCCTCACATTATAATTTTTTATTTATAAATCAAATATTGAGAAAAAGATTGGGGATCACTCAACATTGATTCATCTTTTTCACTCTCAGTAAGAATGGAAGGAAGAACGAAAGGAGCCAATTTAATGGTTGAGAAATAAGAGATGATAGGAATTTTTATATGTGTGTTTTATAGTATTTGGGTGGAGAAAATGAAACATATTTAGGAGGATTGATAGTAGTACAAAGGAGTCTGAATCGAAGATGTGGAATAGGAGAAGCTACTTCCATATCCATAGGTGATAGACAATTTTTTGGGAGAGTAGTTGAAGTAGACCCCAAAATATTACGTAAGGAAAAGTAAGACATTCTATTAGCATTGAAATTTTCATTGGAAATGATTAGGACATCACTATGAGGTTTAAGAGATTGTCTGTTTCAAGGGAAAACATTAAGAGTAAAATATCCACAATTAGTTATAGATTCAAAAATATGATAATTTATAGTTATACCTTTTCCATTGAGAGGAGAATTCAAACTCTTAAGAAGGGTATAAGGGAATACCTTCATGGATGTGAGTGAAGAATGACCCAACTTCACAAAAGAATAGTTCAAAGCATGGATAATTGTAAAGGTAATATCTAATCACCTAGAGAAAACTTCTATAAGAAGGGTTTTCAAACCTATGGTAAAAAAAATTTTACCATCAAAAACCTTAACCAATACTTTGGATTTAACATTTATCCTTATGTAATTGTTGTATTTAAACATTCACTTCAAGAATCACATTCACCATATATAGTTGATCTATTAGATTATGTCATGGTGATGTATAATGGACCTTCAATTGTTTTAAAGAAATTAGTTGAGGTAAAGGGAATGTCATGTCCATGCTTGGGCTCAGGTTTCTCTTAGTCAGTAAAGGTTAAAAAATTACTTGATTCATTAAAATTTTTATCAATAGATATATAACCTATTGTTATGATTAACAACTTCAGGAGAATAGTGATAGAAACTCCCTACGTGTGCTTGCACAAACTCTCACTAGGACCTTTACTATTCCTAGTTTCTCATAGATCTTAATCCTTACTTCTAGGATCCCCAAACCCTTACTCAACTTAGTCTAGGGCTTCTTCAATACCTCTTCAAGAGGTGGCAACCAATGTGCTTCACTAGGGGTGACTATCACTAGTTCATATTTCTCTACTCAACAACTTCTTGGGTTCATTCAAGTGCTTCTTTGTCTTTTCACCTTAGTTAGTGTCTACAGGGGATTCAATTCCTTCAATAAAAATTTTAGTCCTCCTTTTAATCCCTTTATGCTATGGTATCAAGATCTTCCTTATTGATTTCCAAACTCTAGTGCAATCTTGGTTTATAGGCCTAATTGGTTTATTAGCCCTATTTTACTACTTTTTGCACTCTCTTTCAAAATTTCCTCAAAAAAACCCAACAAAAAATTTGATATTATGAAACCCTTTATTTAATTATGCAATAATTTGTAGGTCTCCTTTCTCCATGGGCTTCGTACAGTGGATTACTACTTTTAAGGCTTTTGGGGCTAATTGGTGTCTTCTCAAGCAGTCTTCTGATTTCTTCCACAAAATGTGGTGAGATGGAGTGTTTAAGGGATGACATTCATCAAAGGTCTCTGTATGACGCTAAGGAATTCCAACCTCAACATGGATTCACTCTTTAAATAGAAACCTTGCATTTACACAGAAAAATAACTTAACAAACACCCAACAGGGTTACACTGGAATCGCTTAAGGCTTGTTCTTAAAAATAGATAAACACTTTTTCAGAGAGCCTCCTTTCATATTTACATTGTACATGGGATCCCCTTGCATTTTCCTCAAATTTTGTGATGATTTCATGGTAGGGTTTTATGCGGGATCCATTTTTCTGCAAACAGTCCTGAATGGACCAGAGACTAGCTCGCTCACAAAACAATTTACAAAACTAACCTACTGTATTTAAAAAAACTAGAAACCTATGAAAAAGAAAGTAAAACTAGAATAATTTCATGAATCCCACTCGAAGTTGGTGACTTCAATCCATTAAAGGATATTTACAAAAAAAATAACTAACTGTTTACAAAAACCAGAGTACAGTGCAAAAAGATATATTTTGTATTACTTGTCCAGAACATCCAACCTAAGGAAATGTGCCTCTTTGTGGTTTTATAAATTTCCCTCATCAATGAAGCTGGTTAGAATACCAACCATTCCCTACTCATTCGATTGTGTCCCTTTTGGATAATGTTGTCATGCAACTTTGCAAAGTTGCAAAAGTTGTCATGACAACTTTTTATCAATTTTGCAATTTTTTACCTAACTTAATCGAATGACTTACAAAATACAAAGAATTATGTAAAATCATCATGGAATCCATTTTAGGCTTAAGTACATATTTTCCCAATCCTTTGAGGCTTTTTGACCAAAAAATCCCAAATTTAGGTTCCAAGAGACCTAAAACCCAAACATGACTTAAACAAGAAAAACAACTATATTGATCTAAGCCTAACCTAGACCTCATAAACACATATACACAAGACTTTCTAAAACCTTGAAAAAATTCATGACTTGGCTAGGGTTAGTACAAGACAAACCAAAACCTTAGAAACTTGGATATGTCCTATGTGCTCCTCCACCATTCTCCCAAACAAAAAATATTTCAAGTTAGTACTGGACTGATCAAGTTGGAGTCTATCCCCAACTTCTTGCACTTTGTATCCTTGATCCAAGTAGCCTCTACATCTCCTTTTCCATGCCACTTTATCAGGTGTTCCCAATAGACCTTATGTCTAGTCTTCTTGTAGACCCTTGAATCAAGAATCCTCTTTGCTTCTTTTTTCGTGTAGAGAGTGACTGTAAGTCCTCCACTTGTATGAATTTATTGAGACACTGATATGGATCATGAGTTGGCCCATTATATATAACTAAATATACAACATTGAAGACATGAGAGAATCCAATATCTTTAGGGAGTTCCACTTTGTAAGTATTGTTACCATACATATTCCAACTAGTGTCAGACCCTTAGCTCCTCATCTGCAACTTATTGGGTATTCCCTTCTACAACCTTGCTTTGTTTAGATGCACCATCACAAAATATCCTACATGGAACTAAATATCTTTCTATCTTTCAACAACCATTTATTTGATCTTTTCATTTCTCTCTGCCAATGTCTTCCTTACTGAATCACACACCTCCATCATGGAATGGACAAAATCCTCAGCATACCCACTTCCTTTGGCTCCTTCCTTTAGTTCTTTGAGCTCAAAAATCCCTCAAGGATGCACTCCATATACTATTTTAGATGAGCTTCTCCCCGTGGTCCTATCAACTTGTAACATAAGAAATAGATGTCACCAAAATGTAAGGGGTAAATATGTAATATAATATGAGAAATGTGTGGGGAAGATAAGATGTTCCGTTTAACCTCAAATACAAAAAGGAATGATCCAAATTGATTAACCCCAAAGGAAGGATCAATGAGTAAATGAATCAAACGATTGGAAATGAGAGTAAAGAGGAAGACCTTAGATTATGTTTTTTAGATAGGAATGTGTGATACATTTAGGAAGATTAAAAAATTTAATTGAAATGAATAGGAGAAAAGTATTAACCTCAAAATGCTACAGATCTGAAGAATATTCTTTTGGGGGGTTTTTTACTAAGTTTTTGGAAAATATGCAACTAGATCTGGAACAAAAATGCAGAGATGGACAAAACCCAGAAATAGTTTTCTGATCTGGCCCAGTTTTGATTTTGACCCAAAAGCCAATGTCACCTTTGACCAAAAATTTCTTATTCTGACCCAGAAGTTCTGATTCTGACCTTGAACAAAATGTCAATTCTGACCCAGAAATGAATGTCAATTTGGACCCAAAATTTTCAATTCTGACCTTCACAGTCTGACATAAATTTTGTTTCCAGCTCCCGATAGTTTGTCGAAAAGGGTATCCGAATCTACACTCCAACTCGATGTTCAAAACTTGTCCCTACAATAAAAAATATTCTTTTTTGGTTGGGGGGGGAGGGGTTTTCCTTGGTCAAACCTTGGTTTTGGAACTAACCTTAAAATATAATTGAAATTGCATAAATAAAGAAAAGTAAATGAACAAATTCACCTTGCTTGTATGGACACCCTTGTGGTGGATTCAAATCCTTGGATCCACAACTATGTATGCACCAAATGGATGTAGAATGTAGAATTTATAATGTAGGATGGAACTCAAACAAATTTCTTGTAGATCTTCAACACCAATCTATTATGGATCTTGGAATAGGATGAGGTTGGGAGGAATATGGATGGAGAAATCTTCAACAAGAGGGGTCCATAGAGATTGAATCTTTCAATGGCTAGCAATGGATCTTCTTGATGAATTGAATGCTTGAAATTATTTGAATGCGTGAATACTTGATAGTAGATCCTTGCTTTAATAGATCATGCATAGAATTTGGATGGATGGAATTGCTTCTTGCGTCTTGGATTGTTAGAGAAAATGAGAGGAGAAGGCTTCCTTATATATGAATCTAGGGCACAATCTTGTAGAGAGGCTTACATAGGAGAATTAAATTCCAATTATACATATATCCCTAGAAGTGGACCTATATTAAATATAATTTAAAATTCGTCGCTTCAAAGACCAAATCAGCTGACCCGGAAGCAGAAATTAAATCTTTTTGAAGCTCGACATCCTGAAACCCTAGATACTTGAAATTTTGACCTTAGGTAAGAAAATGGTTGATTTTGACCTAGGTCAAGGTTGAGGTTGACCTTGACCCAGAAAGGTCAATTTTGACCCTAAGGTCAAAAGTCTAAATTTGCAGTTTAGGGTGCCATAAATAGGCTGGATAAGAGTGGGAAATGGGTTAGAACAGGGGAAAAACCCAGATCCAAGTCTGAGACCCATTCAAGGTGCTTGAAATGACCCCAAACCACTTACCCAGAAGGCTAAACTAGTCTACAATGGAAGTGCTTCCATTTTCTAACTATACATAACTGTGTCACTATAAGAATACGCTACTTGCCCCAAAATGTGATCCCAAGTCTGACCATATTCTTTAGTTAGGTATCTCAAGAGATTACCTAGGCTTCTATTCACTACCTCAATTTGAACATCTATTTGAGGGTGATATAAGAAGACCCAAAAGACAGATTGGTTCCAAGATGTTTCCATAGTTTCTTTTAAAAACCACTCATAAATTTAGAGTCTATTTGACACTATCCTTAGTCGTAGGCCATGAATCCTTACCACCTCCTTAAAAAACAAGTGAGCTATTTGACAAGCAT
Organism: Thuja plicata; assembly: GCA_018584345.1. Classification (NCBI taxonomy): domain Eukaryota; kingdom Viridiplantae; phylum Streptophyta; class Pinopsida; order Cupressales; family Cupressaceae; genus Thuja; species Thuja plicata. The sequence continues at coordinate 53,764 of MU217060.1, read as the reverse complement.
CATGTGTTATCTTTCAAGGCACAAAATGTGCCATTTTACTAAATTTTTTGACTATGACATTAATACTATCCAACCCCTATTTGGTTCTTGCCAAGCCTAATACAAAATCCATGCTAAGGCATTCCCATGGTGTGCTAGGAATGGTAAGGTGTTGGTAGAAAATGACATTGGAAGAAGTTCCCTTGGACTTTTGACAAACAAGGCAACATTCTACATATTTTCTTATATCCTTACTCATCCTAGGCCAAAAATAAAGTATTTGTACTAACTCTTGAGTCTTGTTGAACCCAAAGTGACCACTAAAGTCCCCATTGTGCTTTTCTTGAATCAGATTTTCCCTCATTGACCCCTTAGGGACACAAAGTGTTAGGAATAATAGTCCATAAGGCAATTGAGAGGGGGGGTGAATCATTTGTAAATAGATTATTAAACTTTATAAACCAAGGCTATAAATGTAAATGTTTTGGTAAACAAATTGTTCTTTTTCACTTTACCTCTAAAATACCCAAATCTTAAAGAAACAATCGAATACAATAGTTGGGAAATGTAGCTGAATAACTAATTTCCCTCTGAATTTGAAGGTACAGCTCCCTTAAGTGATTAATCTTAATTTAATTTTTTCTTTCCTAATCTAAAGGGGTTTTTTTCTTAACGTGAGAATAGAAGAGGCAATCCAAACTAGGCCTAGATAGGAACAAGTTTAGGCAAGTAAGTTCAAATTTTTATCTAACCAAATTTCAAGACTTTATAAATCATATAAGATCCTAAAATTTGAAATGCAAGTACTGATAATGAAGCTATAAATGCAAAACTCAAAGATCAATGATAAGTCAAAGATGATGAATCAATCTATTTCATAAGAACATTTATTTGAATCTATGGATGACACCCAGATTTCCCCTTAATTAACCGTATCAAATCATAATACAGAAGTTTAGTTCAATATTGAACTGTAAAACCAATTTAAAGAAACATTTAAATTAACAAAAAGATAAATGCAATGGAACAGTTAAAGTATTGGTACCCAGACATAAATGAATTTGGCTCAACAAAAATGAATTTCTTCACACCAAAATTTAGCCGACCTTTGTATTGATTTTTAAAATAGTACATATAGATTTTTTAGAGTTTGACCATTACAAAAAGAGGTAACCAAAATGGTTCAAATTCCCTAACCAAAAATGATAAACTAATGTTTATCCATTACAAACTCTATCAAATTAGTGCAAGAGGGAATATTTATGTTTCTATTTGTTGGAAACACTAAGAGGGGGGGTGAATTAGTGTTTGTCTATTTATTACTTTTCAACAACTTAAACATAAATCAAACATACATTGAATGAAGCTTAACATAAGAACTCATAACACATGATATGATTATGGGGAAACCTTGATCAGAGGAAAACCGTGGTGGGAATTAGTACCCACAAATATTGTACTAGTATAATGAACCTGTTAAAGTTCCTTTGCCCTGTTAGAAGTAGTCTTTACAATATGAGTACAATGACCTGGTTAAAGGTCTGACCCTATTAGGAGTCTTTTACAAAACCCTGTTAAAGGTATATGGCTCATTTCCTAGGCTCACTACCCAATAGGATGAAGGCTACAACCTTCTAAAAGTTGATATACACTATATCAAAAGTGAACTGTTGTGATGACACTGTTGTCTAATCAGTTCCATGTATGCATGAATGCTCTTACTCTCTTAAAGAGCTATATCATATAATGACTTCATCATACTACTCTTCTATATCTTCCTCTTGCATAATAATTGACACTTGTAACATAACTTTACATTACAAACTTATATGTTCATATCCGAATAGGCGCGACCCAAAACAAGACTCTAGTCGGCCCTAAAAACAAAATACACAACACTTCTGAACAAGTCAGCTCAAGCGTGTTTACAAAAATACTAATTACATTATTACAAACATATAATCAAAGGTGCTTAGCCATTACATTAAAAAATAATTCACGCTAATCAAAACACTAGTCGGCTTCCATACTCTATCTTCTGGACTGCTGGTCTACTAATTTGTCTGTAACTTCTCCATACTATTGTTCCATACTATGTGTGTGTGGATTTAGTATGTACACATGTCATAGAACATATATATGAACATGCATATGCTGACTCGATCTCTAGCATGTGCGCTGATGTGTTGATCGCTGAATATCTCTGTCTGCCCTGTTTCCATACTTAGTCATTTTTCCTTCTAAGTTATCTTTGACAGAAACTTAGTATGAATTTGTTTCCATGATGAGAACAAAAAATGATTCATGCATCCTTAGGAAGTCAATTTTCCAATAATCTCCCCCTTTTTCATTTATGGCAACAAAGGAATGTGGCCATGTTTCTCAAAATGACTTAACACAAAAAAATAACTGTATATGATAACATCTTATTGATATATACATATACTACTTCACATTCTATATTAATCCACCTTGGACATTAATGACAAAGGTGTACAAAAACTTATAAGTCTTCTTCATACTTACTCCATGTAAAATTCAGGGTACACAATCTGAAGAGATTGGATCTCTTTCTACCAAAATACTTTCATTGCATCAACTGTCTGAAGATGCACGCATAGGACATATGTTAGTTTCTCCATTTTCATCAGATCCATGCAAGGAACTTGATCATATGTTGCAATGGTGGCATCAATCTGTTTGATGTTCTCATTTAGGACTGCTAGAGAGGGTGCAAGTGCATTTCTCAAATGAGTTTGTCAGACTCTTATCTTGCTAATTGCCAACTTAGCCTTCTCAATCTTGTCCAACTGTCCTTGATAGACATTGTTACAGATGTTCATGTCTTGTGTGGAAGTCTCAACTAATTTCTAATGTTGTCCACCATGATTTCTGCTTCTTCTATCTTTTTAATGTGCTCAAAGGTGAACTTCACTCTGTCCATGCAGTTGACTATAAATTTCTTTCCCTTAGCTTCCAATTCTTTCAATATGGATTGCCCAATTTTTAAAGACTTAAGGTCTAAGGTAAAATTCTTTACCAATTCATTCAGTCTCTCCTTTTTATATTCATCTTCTGCAATTTTAGTAGCAAAATCTACTAGGTTTGTAAAATGTGATTTAAAGTTTGTTAGAATGTTGTCCACATCTTCAACTGATTGAACTTTGGCTACTTTCTTGTCTTTAGGCACTAATTCATTCAATATGTTCACTGATTCCAAAAAGTGAGGGTTCCTCATCATTTGTTTCTCTTTTTCTTTTTCCATAGCAAGAACGCTGATCTTGATCAGGTCGTCTTCTCCCCAACCATCCAGACTTGTTGAATCAACAGTTAACCTTGACAACAATGAGGTAGATGGTTGAGTGGATGGTGAGAATATAGTATTCTGACTAGTATCCATGCCTTCACTCTTTAGTGGTATCTCTTTTATTGGTGTCTCATCACCTTTTTATTCATTCAAGTCAATTGGATCATTGGAGGGAACTTCATCTTGTTGTGCCGATGTATCATCAGTGCACATTTCTTCAGTGCTTACAAATGCTTTATCAAATTTGTCCATGTATTTTTCATATGTTGTCATGGATATCTTGATATTATCAACCACTATAGTATCTTCTAAGTCTTTTTATGTATTAGAAGTTATTGTCACTGTGGGTGGTGAAACCTATGGACCTATTGTAGGTGCTTTTTGAATCACTGGTTTTGTAACCTGTTTGGGAGGAGCTAGAGTTACTTTTGTAGTAGGCATTGTTGATGGATACATGTTTCTATCCATAAATACTTGTGTAAATTCCTTTCAGTCTCTTTACCTATCTGCTCATACTCTTTGTTCATAATCTATAAAGTCCTTGTCTTGATTCTGAGATGAGGCTTCACCAGATCTAATAGAATAGCCTTCTCATCATGCCAGCATACAGGGAGAAGAGTATCCAATGTTTCTTCTCTAATCCTCATGTCTTCCTCTATTGCATGTATTTTCATGATCTCCAATATGTTCCATAACTTATCTGGTATCACTATTTTGAATTCAAGAACAGACTTCTTGAACTTGATCATATGAGATATGATCATAGAATGTATCTCAGTCTTATCCATTTCTTGATACTTGTCATAGACTTTAGAAAGTGTATCTAATCTCCCTTCATTTACAATCATGTTCTTCAAAACATTTATACTAGGTCTAAATCCTACCTCATGAGGATCTTGAGTATTCCTTTCTTTGCTCTGAGTGTTCCTTGAGGATGGGTGATTTGTGAGCACCTATTTTCTTCCTCTAGTCTTCTTGCTTGGTATAGAAGGTGGAGATGAGTCTAAGTCAATGGTGGTAGAGGGCACAGAGGTGCTCTCTACTTTCTTCTTCTTTTGGATCTCTTCAGTCTTCTCAAGCTCTTTGGCTATCTTGGCTTCTCTAGCTTTGTCAAGATCTTCTTGAATGACTCCATGAACTTTTAGAATGCTAGATGTAATTTTGGATGCCTTCCTTTTGTTATCAGCATTGTGTAAGATAGTATCCACTTCATTGGTCTTTTCTCTGTAAGTGCCCCACCTAGGCTCATTTGGATCTTTGGGCGCAGACAATAGAACTTTTGCATATCCTTCTAACACATGTTCTTCCACTTCATAACCAAGAGGATGAATCCATTTGGTTCTAGGTTCAACAACCTCCATGCAAGTGCAATCTATTTCTACCATGAAACATATGGTATCCTTATATTTGTCAACTATCTTCTCAGATAATCTAAACCTATTCTGCATCTTGATCCTAAATGTCTTGATATCCATATCCATGGCATCCCTTACACTACTCTCTAAAGTGGCCTTAAGTGAAATCTGAGACATTGTGGGTTTTCTCCTGTCTAGGTAAAGGTTTGTAACCTTTCCAACAATATGGAAGTAAAAATAGATAATCAAAGATCCAAACCTGAATGTCTTTCTCCTATCATGCTTGATGATTTGAATGTTGTCAATCAATTGACCGCACAATATCTCACATAGGTTGTATTGAGTGTTAGCCTTCACCATTCTGATAGCCTCTAGGACTGTTGCTGCAGAGACACTGTTTAACCTGCTTGCTTGCTGAAACTTATATCCAAGTATCATTGTTAGAATTTTTATGTCATCTTCCTTGATAGGGTCAACTGTCATCCCACACTTGTCACTTCTAGATAGGCAAACTTGTTCCACTTGCTTCTTGACATCCTTTGGAGTAGGAAGAACTGGTCCAGTTTTGGGAAGTCTGGTTAATTCATGGATTAGGTCTATAGTGATGTGCATAGGAACCTCACCAATCTAGTAGAGATCATCATGTATTCTTCTTAGCAAAATCTTCACCCATTCTGGCTCATCAAACTCATGCACATTCGAGTATTTGAAGATAGGGTTATCAATCAAGTGCACGAACTCATCCTTGAATGTATAGTCAGGTTTCATCATAGATCCCATATGAGTGGCTATGCCGATATCTCCTACTATTTCTTTCTTATAGTAAATGTATGCGCGGATATCTTCTACGTGAACAACACCTAGCGGGGTTTTGGAGAAAGCTCCTTCCACATCATCCAATATGGATTTGAATGGATGTTTCTTGAATACAAATCTCTTGGTCTCTATAATATCAAATACTACTGGAGTCACCATACTTACTTGGAACTTGCTTAAGTAGGGTTTCATGAAATTTCAAAACGACGCGAGTGCTAGGGTTCTGTTCCAAACTTCTTAACCGTGATTTAACTGCCAAATCTATTATGCTTCCATTCTTTGATGCTTAGTGCTCCAGTGCTCTCCAAATTCTATGATCTCAAATGCAAGTGTGAAGAATATTGAATATTTACATTCTTTTATAAAAGCTACTGCATTTAATGTTTGCAACCGTATGCAAATTACTCAGAGAATTTGCAACTTTGATCCTGATGCATTTGAGACAATGCATGTATGCATACTGCAATATTATGTGCTTATAACCCTGAATCCATAGGTGCATACTCAGAGGTGAGTATACGAGCCGTGTAGGGGTCCTGAGCTAGAATAGCTCCCCCTAAGATCAAGAAGGTCTATTCAAGGAGAAGTAGAGGGTGTGTCCACTATGGATGCATCAACTACTTTGTCAAAATCATTGTCCTTTACTTCAACCCAAATTTTTCTTGAATCTTCTTTTGCTTGAACAAACTTGACTTCTCCTTCTTCTTCAAATAGTGACTTCTTAGGATCCTCTTGCTTTTGAGTTCTGGATCTACAAAACCTTGAGATGTGTCTAGCCTTTCCACATGTGTGACAAATGATAGGAGGTCTGATGCTATTGTTCATCATGCTACACTACTTTGTTGTGTGTCCATTGTAGTTACATATCTGACATGTAGGCTTCTACAAATTTCTTTGAGGTTGATTTTTCTGATTATTTTGACTCGTTCTTCTTTGATTCTGCTATGACTGATTTCTTTGATTTGTTCTGCAATGTATAGCCCTATGACCAAATTTGTTACAGGAGAAATAGTAACCATTGAAAGGTCTTACCTCTTTGCAATCTCTTGCAAAATGACCATGTTTGTTACATGCATAACAAGTTCTATTAACTTGCTTGATTTCCCCTTTAGGTGGATCAGTTTTAATCTCTGCAACATTTTCAATTTTCTTTGCTTCTAAAGATGCTTCATGTGATTTCTTTCTTTCTTGTAATGAATTGATTTCAATTTGTGCTACACTGTATCCAAGACTAGTAGTGTCACCTTTTTCTCTTTTGTGCATTGAGATGAGATTGAAGTGAATCAGAACTTGTGTGGAGTTTATCAATCTGATCCTTTTTTTCTATTAATTAAGATTCCAACTTCTTCTTTATGTTTTCCAATTCCAAGACTTTCATGTTTTCTTTCAAGAGTTCATCATCTAGTTGTTTTTTTTTTTTGATCTTTTCTTCAATAGCAATTTGACTGTCTATTGGCTGTTCATCTAGATTGTCAATTTTATCTTTCAGAGACATATTCTCTTCATTGATATTTTTGATGATTTTCCCTAAATCACTTGTAGAGCAATCTTTCAAATCTTTTCTTAATTTCTTGATAAGCATTTGTGATCCATCAACTTTCAGTCTAAGTTCTTCATTTTCTTTTTCAGATCTATGAAGATCTTCAAGAGATACTTCAAGATTATTTTTCAAATGTTTTGCTTCTGCTGAGTCCATGATATGCTCAAGTGGTTAAACTTTCTTTAAGAGGACCAGAGCTCTGATACCAATTGTTAGAAACACTGAGAGGGGGGGGGGGTGAATTAGTGTTTGTTTATTTATTACTTTTGAGCAACTTAAACATAAATCAAACATACATTGAATGAAGATTAACATAAGAAATCATAACACATGATATGATTATGGGGAAACCTTGATTAGAGGAAAACCCCGGTGGGAATTAGTACCCAAAAATATTGTACTAGTATAATAAACCTGTTATAGTTCATTTGCCCTACTAGAAGCAGTCTTTACAATATGAGTTCAATGATCTAGTTAAAGGTCTGACCCTATTAAGAGTCTTTTAAAAAACCTTGTTATAGGTATATGGCTCATTTCCTAGGCTCGCTACCCAATAGGATGAAGGCTATAACCTTCTGAAAGTTGATATACACTATATGAAAAGTGAACTGTTGTGATCACACTATTGTCTGATCAGTTCTGTATATGCACGAATGCTCTTACTCTCTTAAAGAGCTATATCATATACTAACTTCATCATACTGCTCTTCTATATATATTCCTCTTTCATAATAATTGACACTTGTAACATAACTTTACATTACAAACTTATATGTTCATATCCGAATAGGCGTGACCCAAAACAAGACTCTAGTCGGCCCTAAAAAAAAAATACACAATGCTTCTGAACAAGTCTACTTAAGCTTGTTTACAAAAATGTTAATTACATTATTATAAACATATAATAAAAGGCACTTAGCCATTACATTACAAAATAATTTACGCTGATCAAAACACTAGTCGGCTTCCATGCTCTGTCTTCTAGACTACTGGTCTACTGATTTTCCTGTAAATTCTCTGTACTATTGTTCCATACTATGTGTGTTTGGATGTAGTATGTACACATGTCATAGAACATATATATGAATGTGCATATGCTGACTCGATCTCTAGCACGTGCGCTGATGTGCTGATCACTGAATATCTCTGTCTGCCCTATTTCCATACTTAGTCATTTTTCCTTCTGAGTTATCTTTGACATAAATTTAGTATGAATTTTTTTCCATGATGACAACACAAAATGAGTCATGCATCCTCAGGAAGTCAACTTTCCAACACTATTTTCTTCCCCTTATCTATTTTTTCCCTATACGCGGTGATAACTGTGATAACCAGAATTAGCTCTTCATGTCTATTGATATGGACATTGGTATATCTGATGAGCCACCTGCAATGATCTTTGGTCATGTTCATAACTACATCTACCCAATCCTTCAACTCTTCCATAGCTTTATAGATGCACCCACTCAACTGTTGGAGTTCTGACACCTTATCCAAATGAGAAGAAGACTATTCTGCCAGCTTATCCACATAGTCGTTGAATAATTTCTGCATGTTAGTCACTCTGATAATTTCTTTCCCTTAACCGCTTGTTTATTACTCTGTGTGATGACCTTGGAGGAGTTTAAAATCTTTGTTCTCTGCCTCTGTGATTTTTTAACATCTGTCTATTACAACCATGCTTCATCTTGAATGATCAGTTTAGTCTTAAACTTTGGGATTTGAAGCCATTCGATGAGAGGCTCATCTCCTTTCTACAAGATCTTGGCTTTTATTGCCTCCTTTGTCTTCATTTTAACTGCTACATGCAGCATGACTATGCAGTCCTGACACTTTACCCACTTTAATGTGAGAGTCTGCAAATTATTTTCAATGTAGTTTCTCTCTTTCTCCAGCTTTAATAGAGTGTCACCTAGTTTTTCAAGACGAAGGCCTCCCTTTATGACCTCTTCCTCCTGCCTGTCGTCCATTCAACCCATTGGTATGTTCTTCTGGAAATCCCAACCATCAAGGTCTCCAAGTCATCTATAGCTTGACCTAGCATGGGTTCAGAGCTTATAGGGAGGGGCTTAATCTTATCCATATATGTATCATCATACATGTTTTGGCCATCATCTTCTATGCCTTCAACTACAATCTTAACTTTGAGCCTTTTAATTTGTTCAATAGTTAATCTTGCATAGAACCAATCCCTACTTTCTAGATCATCTTTGCAGTTGGCCCAATAATATTCTATGTCATTGATATGATGAATATAATGACCCATTTGTAAGTAATCTCAGGCACAGTTCACCAGATCATACTATGGCCTCAAAACATCATAGGTTTTGAATTGAAACTTCTTTGAGAATTCTTTCAAAACATTCTTCGCATTGGATCAGGATGCACAGCTGTAGGCTCCAATAGTCATTGGGAAATCATATCCTTTCTTCTGAACACCCACATAAATTAGGTTAACTTGGACTACTTGTCTCATTACTACGACCAGCACAATCATGTCATCAGGATACCTGGGCGGCTTCAGAGGGAAATCATTGAATCCTGCAAGATGGATGTATGATAAATTTTCAAACTAGATAAAATAGGCTCCAAATTGACAGATGAATGCCATGGCTTATGGAGAAAATCTTCTTTCTAGGCAACCTTGTAACTCCTTGCACAGTCTCATTGTAAATGCATCATTAACTTTGAGATTTTCATTATAACTGTTATGCAATTGCAAACAAGGGAAGAACTCATAACTTTTCACATCTTCCAGAAACTCTTCTAGCCTAGGAAGCCCTAGCCAAAGTTGAATTGTGGATAAGATATATAGAAAAACCGAGGAAATAGAACTCATTTTGATGCTTAGCTCTATTTAGGGCATTTGAGAGGTTTTCACTTACCATATGAGCCCAATAAGTGAAATTATATTGAGAGCAAATAACCTGAACTAGGAAAAAATGGTGTTTAATGAAGTTAAGTGCATCACTCTCACCTCTGATCCTATGGAGAAATACAAGGATATCCATGATTTTTGGCTTTAGGTTTGTGTCGTATAGTGTTTTGGGTAGCTTTCCCTTGGCGTCCCTCGATTCCTAGAACCATGTCTTCATTATCTCCTTCTTCCACGCAACCCTCTTCGCTCCATATTTAGTAACTGCCTGACTGTATGTCATCTCCGAGTATTCATCTTTCTCTGGAATATGAAGGGAGTAATGGATGTAGTCACGGTCAATAGATAAAAATACCATATCATTGGGAAAGAGAATTTTCTTAGTGTCTGGATTTTAATGAGCTATGCATTCTCTAACCAGCTCTAGAGATTGAATTGCAATAGGGAAGCTGGTGGCTTCAAAAAACCCACTCTCCTTTAGCTTCTCAGTAATGGGATGTACCCTCTCAGCATTTAGTATGCTATGAAAGTTCTGCATATCAAAGAATATCAAAGAGGTATCTATGATTTTATGCTAGTCAGAAGTAATGCCATTCATCCCATGTCAAACCCCATAAATTTGGATGCCATGCTTCGATAGATTGGAATCAGAACTTAGGAATCTATCGAAGGGAGACATTAAAGAAAGGAATAATTTTTGCCAGAGGTTTCAATTCAGACAATTCATCAAATATATGGTAACTCTCATTTGAAATACTTCACTGATTTTATAACTTCTAACTTCTTACCATTAACGGCCGACTTCACACACCACATGAATGAAAAGACTTAAGCATTTATAAAAAAGTCTATTATGAAGAAAAATGGCTTTATTTGAATTAAATAATTTACCTCTATGGGCCGTTAAGAAACATCTTTTCACTTTATATAACTGTAATGGTAACTTTTTGGAGCCAGCAGATAATTACTTTTCCACTTCTCCTTTGGGCGAACAAACATAGTTGGCGCACTCCTTATCTGGAAATCTTCCACAGAGAGAATCTGACTTGTTACAATATTAAAATAGCATGTTACAATTTCATTTACTTTCTTTATACCTTCAACCCCCTTGTAGGTTGATATTTCCATACAAATCTTCCATATGACAATCTGGCAGAAGATGCATCTTACGGGATAAAACCCACCTATTGAGGTAGTGGAGAAACCACTTTCCACTTTTCTGCCGATAACCTTTTATTTATGATTTCTCATTGTTGGATCAGCTTGTTGGCCTGTAGGGATTCATTCTAAATTCTATAGTCTTTCTAGCCTCAATCATATGTCTTCCACTTCCAGTGACAATTGAGACTTTAAGAATTATTGACTGTGAAAAAAGGCACAATGTAGGGGATTATCCACTAGGGAGAAGCCCAAAACCAATTTTCCACCAATAAGGAAAGATGAAGTATCAAAGATAAAGATTTTAGAATCACACAAGATCAATGTTAGAAACCTCCAAATCATGACCTTTATCGGATTTGGGAGCTTAACCTACCCAATTTGACGTGATCCCGAATAACAACCCCTAGCTTAAAAAGGAGAAGGAAATTCAGGAAAATTTGATAAAGGTTTCCCTAGCCTAAAGGGAAAAACTAGACTTAGACTCATGACTTGCATGAATTTTTTAAGACCATTACTACACATGAAACATCCATTTTTCTCTAAAGGTATGTAAAACAAAAATTTGGCAATGACTGGCTCTTTCTAGGGACTTGGATATTCACATGTCCAAGCAAGGAAATCAACTCTCTAGTTTCAAAAATCTCAATAAAAGGTGGCTCACAAAAACACTAAAGCAAAACACAAAAAGAAAATAGGGAAAGAAAACCTATCTAAGGAAAACAAAAACAGGAACTAAATGTAACTATAATACAATACAAGGGTTACCTGTTTTAGATTCAGATATGGTACAACTTCAAGTCCTGACCATTGTATGTCAGGGGGAGTACTTCACCATCTGGATAAGCCAATTTAAAAGAATTATTATCAAACACCTGATGGATCTTGAAAGGCCCTTTCCATAGTGTCTCAAATTTTCCATGCATACCTTTTGGTGCCCTGTGTTTGTCCCATAGCAGTACCATATCTTCTTCAATAAATTTATGAGGTCTGCTTCTTTTGTCAAACAAATGCTTCACACACATTTGATGTTGTGTGATGTGATCTACCATCTTCTCTCTTTCCTCTTCAAGCTTGTTTAAATATAGGATCATGTTTTCTAAACCATGTTTATATATGTCATCCTCTACTGTTCTCCTTAATTTTCAAGTTCCCAATTCTAACAATAATGGAAGACTGGCCTCAATTCCATAGACCAACTCAAAGGAGGAAACACCAATATCTCTTTTGGGGATCACCCTATCCGCCCATAGTGCTTCATGGATTTTCTTATGTGAAGTTCTTTGATTATCTGCCACAAGTTTCTTCATGATGTTTACCAAGTTCTTGTTGCTCGATTCCGCTTGACCATTTCCTTGTGGGAAATAGTCGGATGAGTAACTAACCATAATGCCATTCTTATAAAAAAATTTAGTAATTTCCCAAGAAGAGAAATATGCAGTATTATCCATTACCAGCTTGATAGGTACCCAAAACCTTACCAGGATGTTTTCTTTAATAAACTCACATACTACTTTAGATATAGTTTTCTTAGTTTCTTTCACCTCCACCCATTTTGTGAAGTAGTCTGTTGCACTAATTATATAGGTATGGCCTACACTGGATGTGGGATTTATAGGACTAATAAAATCAAGACCCCACTTCTAGTAAACATTTTGCACTTCTCACATCTCGATACCCAATGGTATGAATCTTTGAACATTCTCAGCCAATAATAGCACTATCTCAATATCCTGAATCCAGTCAATGATGAAGATAAGCATCCCACACAAGCTTCATCATGGAGAACTTTCAACAATTTTAACTTTTTTTCTTTGTCTACACATCGGAGGAAGGTCCCATCTATCCATCTTTTATACAACCTATCTTCCCAAATAACATATTTAGAGGCCTTCATTTTTAAATCTCTCCTTTTCTTTAGAGTCAACCCTTTCAGGAACTCACCATACACTAGGAAATATACAATATTTTTGAACCAGGGGTCTTGCATACTTACTGCCGAAACCAATCATATTGCTTGAGGATATTCATCCACTTGATTTTTGTTGTTTCTTTACACAATGTATTTCCTCTCACCAACTTGGTGGGTTTAATTTCTATGTCGTATTCCTATGTTTTAGCCACCCACACTCCTCTATTATTACATCCCACATCTTTTTGAGTTAATACACTTTTGACTACAATTTCAAGCACGTATACAATGGAGTGAGAGTGTAAAATATAGAATATGAAATTATTTAAAGCCTTTACCATTGCGAAAGCATGTTTCTCCATTAGGGAGTATTTCAATTCATGATCTTTCAGAGGTGTGCTCATAAAGGTGATAAGGGCTTGAAACCCTTCCTTTTTTTCTTGCATGAGGATAGCTAACAAAGTATGCTCAGAGGAGTAACAATAAATTATGAAATATTCTTTGTAATTCAGGTGATACAATACTGGAGCATTAGCTATGGCATTCTTTATAGTTTTTAAGTCTTGTTTTCCGAGGTCATTCCATTTAAAATTCACATTCCCTTTCATCATATCCATTATCTATTTTGTAATTTCTAAAAAATCTGGGACAAACCTTCTGAGAAAATTTACCTGACCAAAGAATTATTTTACTCCAGTTTTATTCACAGGTAAGCTCAACTGCTGGATTTCTCTAACCATTTCTGGATCAATTCTTATACCTTCTTGAGAAATAATGTGTCCTCATAATTTCCCTTCAGTCACATAGAAGATTGACTTCTTGGGATTTAAAGAAATCCCATCTTCTCTACACATTTGTAACACTTTCCTCAAATCCGTTATGTGACCTATCCTTTTTCTAGAAAACACCATAAGATCATCTAGATACATACGAATTTTTTTTTTTTCATCACTAAAGAAAAGATCCATACCTCTCTCAAAGGTAGCCCCAACATTGATTAACCCAAATGGCATTCTATGGTAAGTGAAAGTACCCCATGGAGTGGTGAAGGTTGTCTTGTGTTGATTTTCTTTCTCCACCTCTATCTGGTTGTACCTTGAGAAACCATCCAGCATGGACATCATTTCAACTCTAGCCATAGTCTGCAATAGGTGGTACATGTTAGGAAGAGTGTAATTATCTTTCAAGGAAGACTGATTAAGGTTTCTAAATTCCACACAGATCCTTATTTCTCCATTTTTCTTTCTCACGGGCACAATATTTGCTACCCAGGTTAAATGATGGATAGGATATAGAATCTTATCCTTCAACATTTTATCAACTTCCCTAAAAATTGGATCTGTAAACTTGGGATTGTAATTCCTTTTTTCTGTTCGAATGGAACAGTGTCAGGATTTACAGGAACTTGATGTTTGATTTTTCTATCCATGAAGCTTTTTAAATATTCATAACTCCATGCGAAGATGTCCTGGTATTCTAGGAAGAGTTTTCTGGCTTCTTCCCTTTCTTCCTCAGTGCAACATTACCCAATGTTGATCATCTTCGGGTCTTTCTCACTTCCAATATTTATTTCTTCATATTCACCAGTGGTAGGACCCTCTTGATCCTTCTATTTTTAACAAAGGTAACATTCCTATTGAAAATCTTTTCAAGTGTAACCAAACGAGGAGGGACAATATTAACTTACAACTGAATGATACCCGACTTTTCTTTCTTCTGATTGTTCCAACAATCTTCTTTCTAACTACCAGGAGTATCCATATGAAAATTGTTGCCACTCTCCAAAAAGAGAAGGATATTTTTATCATCTTTGAATACCTGCCAATCTTCCACATTGTCAGGTACAGGCGGTCTATACACCACTTCTATTTGACATTTCTTATCTTTGAAATCTAGATGAGGGAGGAGAAATGAGGTTGATACTGTTAAGGAGTCTGCCTTAGAATTCAACTCTCTTGGCACAGATTCATTAAATAATGCATCTAAGGCTTCAATTTTTCCCCATACCTTGTTCCTGTAGTTTTTTAATATATGATTCTTCATAGAGTATTGATTTTTAACTTGGTGCACAATCAACTCAGCATCACCTCGAGCCCTTAGGATTTTCACACCTCTCTTTTTTGCAGCAATAATTCCTAGAAGTAGGGCCTCATACTCCACTATGTTATTGGTGTTCCCAAACTCCAATTTGTAAGCCATGGGCTCACATTCTCTATCTAGAGATATCAAGACTATGCCTGCACTAGATCCTGACAATGCACAGCTACCATCAAACTCCAGAGTCTAAATTTGTGGTGACATTTCTTCAGGGGAAGGTTGATCTTTCTTTTCTCAAGGTTCGGCTTCTTCTTCATGATTATTTGGGAATAACATGTAGTTACCAAACTCCATTTATTGGTATAGAATCTGGGCTTTAGGGTCATCAGATTTTAGCACTGTGAACATTGCTTTCTCTTCAGGGGCCAATTTTATCTTTTTGTTACCCACGGGGATCAGAGATTGAGACCAATCCAGCTTTATTTCTCCTCCTTGATCTCTGAAAAAACTCCTTTTAAGAACAAATCGTAACTAGTAGGTATATCAGCAACCAATATAGTTAATAACATTCTCTTCTCGGGGTGTGCTTCTAGAGCCACTTGAGCATCTTTGATTTTCCCAATCAAGGGGACGTCTTAAGCATCCATAGAATATCATCTACCATGAAATTTGGTGAGGGTGAGACCTAAGGCCTTAGCTATAGTTGATGCAATCACATTGTTTGAGGCACCAGAATCTATTCTACAATTACTCAGCTTCGAACCATTGATAAACAATGACACATACAAAGGGTGAGGCTTTTGCATAGGGGAAGTAGCCAAAACTAATGACTCTCCTTGTTCGAATAGACCAGCCAAAATAGACACTTTTTCTACTAAAGCTATAACATTTTGATTTAAATATTGGGTCTCTCATTTACAAAAATACACTAATTGTTTCAATTCTACATGATTAAACTTGAGATAATCTATGGGAGAAATCTAAATTCTAGAATGTTTGCAGAATTGAATAATATCAAAAGAATTGTGTTCCTTTCTGGGTTGCAAATTTTTCACTCCTTGGTTGGCATCTTTAGAGTAAGAAGTAGATTCTTCACTACCTTTGGGCGGAGGTGCAGAAATAAAGCCTTTCTCTTTGTCCTGTGTATAGTAGCATAACATGCTGCATCTCATTCTGAATCTGATATGTACTCAAAAAATAAGTTTTTCAGAGTCACCATGTGAGCATGAATCTAATTCAGCTCCAGATACTCTAGCATTCCATTCAACTATTTGATGCATCTTCCAAGCACAAGCTACATCAGCACAACTTTTCCCATCATGATCTATTGTAAGGTAAAAAGCACACATGTTTCCCATTTTGGGAAGAGCTTCTAATGCCAACCTTTGTAAAGGAGCAGTCAATTGTAATGTTTTTCCATCAGTATTCCTCATATCACTATTTCTTCCAAACTGATCTTGAAAATTCTGCTGGTAAGGATTGTTAAATCTGGGAAGTTGTCTTTTGAAAGAATATATAATACTCATTAGACAATTTCTGGATCATCTCATCTGATGATGTGGTGTTGTTAGTACTGGCCCAAGTTTGTATATCTCATTTCCATTTTCCTACTGAGATCATGTGATCCTCTAACTCTACTGTAGTCCTCTGGGCAAGATCCAAATTGGCTGGGTTTGTCCTTCTCAAATCATAACTGATATCAGGAGGCATAGCACTTATAAAAAAAAGTTTTCAAATTACCTGCAGTAGGATGATTAGCTGCTAGGATATGTTTAAGTAGCTTGTTCAATTTAGCAACAAAATCTCTCATTCTTATTGAAGGCTCTTTTTTTATTGAAGTCAATTGTGTTAATAGAGCATGCACATCTTTAGCAATTTTAAACCTCCTTTCGAAAGTCATTCTCATGGAATCCCAATCCATAATAGAAGAGACTAGAAAATGATAAAACCAATCTGCTGCACCTTCCACAAGGGTCTCAACGAATAATCTTACAACAACATCTTCTTCTCATACTGCTAATATATTAATGGGTTCAAAGAAACCAGCAATGTGTTCATCTGTATATATTGTCCCATCTCTGAAGAATTTGAGAAAATTCTTCCTTGACCCTGAGGGCAGTGGTTTATATGTTTCTAATTGTAGGGGACAAACTGTGGCATCCCAAGGAAGTTCCATAACTACTTGAGGTAGATAAGGTGTTAGTTTTACAATAGGAGGAGCAACTAATCCATGCAAGGATAGCCCTTGAAATGTGGTAGAAAAAAGCGATGATTATTTGGGAGGTGAAGGAGTCCTAATTTTTATTTTAGTATTTCTATCCCTCTGACGAGGTACTTCAAGTAGGGAAAAGTCAATTTTTTCAAGTCTCTCAAAGACTGGGTCTCTACCACCTTCTTTCCTTATACTTCTGAGAAATATTTTAGGCTTTAGGATTTCCACTAATTTGGAAATATATCCTCATGCTCTTCAAGGCATTGTGCTATTCACAAATTCCTCCATTGAATGACTTGTTGAAGTGCTTTTCTCTTTCTTCTTCTTGTTCGAGCAGTTGACTAGCATTTCTATAATGTTCAGTATTCGTCTATGTCTCCAGAAAAAAGTATTCAATGAGGAAATGATATTCTCTTGATTGTCTTGGAATCCGAGGATTGGTTACAACACATGAATCAAATTATCATGATGCAGTACCATCATCCCTCATGATATTGCTTCTTTTCTAGCAACTATTTGTCTCCCCAGCAAAGTTGCAAAAAATTTGTTGGTAAACAGATTGTTCTTTTTCACTTTAACTGTAAAATACCACAAATCTTAAAGAAATAATCAAATACAATAGTTGGGAAATATAAGTGAATAAAAAATATCCCTCTGAATTTGAAGGTACAACTCACTTAAGTGATTAATCTTTAGTGAATTTTTTTCTTTCCTAATCTAAAGGGGTTTTGTTCTTAACCTGAGAATAGAAGAGGCAATCTGAACTAGGCCTAGATAGGAACTAGTTCAGGCAAGTAAGTTGGACTTTCTATCTGACCAGATTTAAAGACTTTATAAATCATATAAGATCCTAAAATTGGTAATGCAAGTACTAATAATGAAGATATAAATGAAAAACTAAAAGATCAATGATAACTCAATGATGATGAATCAATCTATTTCATAAGAACATTTCTATGAATCTATGGATGAAAACCATATTTCCCCTCAATTAACCGTATCAAATCATAATACAGAAATTTCGTTCAATCTTGAACTGTAAAACCAATTTAAAGAAACATTCAAATTGACAGAAAGATAAATGAAATGGAACAGTTAAAGTATTTCCATACAAACATAAATGAATTTGGCTTAGCAAAAATGAATTTCTTCACATCAAAATTTAGTTGACCTTTGTATTGATTTTCAAAATAGTACATATAGATTTTGAGAGTTTGACTATTACAAAAAGAGGTAACCAAAATGGTTCAACTTCCCTAACCATAAATGATAAATGAATTTTTATCTATTAAAAAATCAATCGAGATTAGTACAAGAGGGAATATTTATGTTTCCATTTTCTTCCCCTTATCTATTTTCTCTCTATAGGCGGTGACAGTTCTGATGACCGAAATTAGCCCTTCATGTCTATTGATTTGGACATTGGTATATCTGATGAGCCACCTAGAATGATCTTTGGTCAGGTTCTTAACTACATCTACTCGATCCTTCAACTCTTCCATAGCTTTATAGATGCGCCCACTCAACTATTGGAATTCTCGCACCTTATCAAATTGAGAAGAAGATTGTTCTGCCAGCTTATCTACATAGTCATTGAATGATTTTTGCATGTTAGTCACTTTGATCATTTCTTTCCCTTGACCGCTTGTCTGTGACTCTGTGTGAAGACCCTGGAGGAGTTTAAAATCTTTGTTCTATTCCTCTTTGATTTTAGCATCAGTCTATTGCATCCCCACTTCAGCCTGAATGATCATTTCAGTATTAAACTCTAGGCTTTGAAGCCATTAGATCAAAGGCTCATCTCCTTTCTGCAAGATCTTGACTTTTAATTCCTCCTTTGTCATCATTTTAACTTCTACATGCAACATGACAATGCATTCCTGGCACTTTACCCTCTCCGATGTGAGAGTCTAAAAATTATTTTCAATGTAGTTTCTCTCTTTCTCCAACTTTAGTAGAGTGTACCCGAGCTACTTAATAACTACCAGCCATTCAAATTTGAGCCTCTCAATTCATCATTTACCAATTTGTCCAAAATGTTTGTTTTCCTACAACTTGGCTATGATAGCTTGATTCTCTACACCATTGGGGTCAAAAGTGGTTTGGACACTCAGAATATTGGCAACTAAAGTAACTAACTGTCTGATAAAGTTAGTTAGTTTAGCGACCTCTACTTTCAGTTGGACTTTAGTAGTCTTGAGTTCCTTGAACTCTTTTTCAATTACAATGTTGGTGGATTTCCACCAATCCACTTTACTATCATGGCGAGCCAGTCCCATATAAAATGATTGTAGCTTGAAATTGGTAGTGGTCAAATCCTCAATCCTGCCTTCTTTTGTCAGCTTCGCTACCTCCATGGTGAAATTTCCTATTTCTGGGTCTCAGCCTAATGTAGATTGAGTCTTTTCTTTCTTCACCTTTCTCATGGTAGCTCTGGATTCTAAGGCCTATGAGAGAGTATCCTTGCTGGGATCTCCTGCTTCTATCCTCTTCCTTTTGCATTCTAAAGTGTTCTCTATCCAAGACTGCGCACTATTGACTTTGGTGGTAGAGACCAATTCTTCTATGAACAGCTTCCTGATGACTAGAGGAGTATCTTTAGGCCTAGAAGCAAATGGATTCACTAAGGTAAGGGAGGAGCAAAAAAATTTAATAACTTGAGAAACCTTCTATTTCTTTCCAGCCTCTTCATCTAATTCTATGGTTACAGTGCTAGAAATATCTTCACCCACTTCTACTATGACACGACACCCTCACCTTGGAGTATCTTGGGTTGAGGTATCACCTTGTGTGCCCATAGTGCTGACTTTATCTAGTTTCTCTATTTCTGTACTCTTGACAAGCTCAGTCATAGACTTGATTGGTTCTGTAGAGACCACCTCTTCTGTGGAACCAATGATAGGGGCTAAGCCATCTCCACATGTCTTGTCCAATAGAATCATCTTTTAAGGAGGCTCATCACCTCCATCCGCTGGTTGTGTTAGTTCCTTGGCTATAGTTGGGATAGTTGCTAAGATGATGCAAGAGTACTCTCAGTCTCTTTTTCTATAGTTTGTCTAGACAGAGGCCTCCTTTCTGACCTCTTCCTCCTACCCACCATTCATTAAACCCATTTCTTTGTTCATCTATAAATCCCAACCATCAAGGTCTCCAATTCATCTATAGCTTGACCTAGCATGGGTTCAGAGCTTATACGATGGAGCTTAATCTTCTCTATGTATGTATCATCATACATGTGTTGGCCATCATCTTCTATGCCTTCAACTGCAATCTTAACTTTGAACCTTTTAATTTTTTCAATAGTTAATCTTGCATAAAACCGATCCCTACTTTCTAGATCATTTTTGCAGTTGGCCCAATAATATTATATGGCATCGATATGATGAATAAAATGACCCATTTGTAAGTAATCTCGGGCATAGTTCACAGCATCATACTGTGGCCTCAAAACATCATATGTTTTGAATTGAAACTTCTTTCATAATGCTTTCAAAATATTTTTTGCATTGGATCAGGATGCATAGCTATAGGCTCCAATAGTCATCGAAAAATCATAGCCTTTCTTCCAAGCACTCACACAAATCAGGTTCACCTGGACTGTTTGTCTCATTAATTCTACCAACACAATCATGTCTTCGGGATTCCTGGGCAACTTCAAAGGGAAATCATCGAATCTTGCAAGACAAATGTATGAGAAATTTGCAAATTGGATAAAATAGGCTCCAAATTGACTGATAAATGCGATGGCTTCTAAAGAAAATCTCCTTTCTGGGAAACCTTGTAACTCCCCACACAGTCTCATTTTAAATGCATCATTAACTTTGAGATATTCATTATAACTGTATTCAATTGCAAACATGGGAAGAACTCATAACTTTTAACATCTTTTGGGAACTCTTCTAACCTAGGAAGCCCTGGCCAGAGTGGAATTGTGGCTAAGATATATACCAAAACTGAGGACATATAGAACTCATTTTGATGCTTATCTCTATTTAGGGAATTTGAGAGGTTTTCACTTACCATATGAGCCCAATCAATGAAATTATTTTGAGAGAAAATCACCTAAAACAGGAAGAAATGGTGTTCAATGAAGTTAAGTGCATCACTCTCACCTCTGATCTTGTGGATTAATACCAGGATATCCATGATTTTTGGCTTCAGGTTTGTGCCATATAGTTTTTTGGGAAACTTTCCCTTGTCGCTCCTCGACTCCTGGAACCATGTCTTCATTATCTCCTTCTTCCACATAGCCTTCTTCACTCCATATTCAGTAACCGCCCGACTATATCTCATCTCTAAGTATTTGGCTTGCTCTGGAATATGAAGGAAGTTTTGGACCGATTCAAGGTCAATAAATAACAGCACCATATCATTGGGAAAGAGAATTTTCTTAATTTCAAGATTATAACGAGATATGCATTTTCTAACAAGCTCTTGAGCTTGAATTGCAACAAGGAAGCCGACGACTTCAACCAACCTGCTCTCCTTTAGCTTCTCAATAATGGAATGTATCCTGTCAGCATTCAGTCTACTCTAAAAGTTCTGCATATCAAAGAATCTCAAAGAGGTATCCGTGATTTTATGCTAGTCAGAAGTAATCATGTTCATCCCATCGAACCCCATAAATTTGGTTGTCATGCTTTGATAGATTTGAATAAGAACTTAGGAATCTATCAAAGGGAAAAATGAAAGCAAGGAATAATTGTTGCAAGAGGTTTCAATTTAGATAATTCGACAAACACATGGTAAATCCCATTTGAAATACTTCACTGATTTTGTAACTTCTAAATTCTTACTGTTAACGGCCGACTTCGCATGCCACATGAACAAAAAGACTTAAGTATTTATGAAAAAATCTGTTATGAAGAAAAATGGTTTTATTTGAATTAATTACTTTACCTCTATGGGCCATTAATAAATATATTTTCACTTTATATAAATGTAACAGTACCTTTTTGGAGGCAACGGATAATTACTTTTCTACTTCTCCTTTGGGTGAAGAAACACTGTTGGACCACTCCTTATCCAGAAATCCTCCATGAAGAGATTCTGACTTGTTACAATATTAAAATGGCATGTTACGATTCCATCTGCTTTCTTTATACCTTGAATCCTGTCGTAGGTTTATCTTTCTTTACAAATCTTGCATATGACAATCTGGCGGAAGATGCATCTTACGGGTTAAAACCTGCCTATTGAGGTAGCGGAGAAGCCACTTTCCACTTTTCTGCCGATAACCTTTTATCTCTGATTTTTCATTATTTGATCACCTTGTTGGCCTATAGGATTCATTTTTAATGTCATAGTATTTCTAGCCTCAACCATCTCTCTTCCACTTTCACAGACTGTTGAGACTTTAAGAATTGCTGATTACAGAAAAAGGCACTCTGTAGAGGATTATCTACGAGGGAGAAGCCCAAAACCAATTTTCTGCCAATAAGGAAAGATGAAGTATCAAAGCTAAAGGTTTTAGAATCACACAAGATCAATGTTAGAAATGTCCGATTCATGACCTTTATCGGATTTGAGAGCTTAACCTACCTAATTTGACGTGATCCCAGACAATAACCCCCAGCTTAAAAAGGAGAAGGCAATTTAGGAAAATTTGATAAAAGTTTCCCTACGCTAAAGGGAAAAACTAGACTTAGACTCATGACTTGCACGATGTTTTCAAGGCCATTACTACACACCAAACATCCATTTTTCTCTAAAGGTATGCAGAACAAAAATGGGGCAACAAAATGATAACACAATAATTTCCAACACCATAACACAATATGTTTTTTTGAGGAAACCATGTTAAAGGTAAAACCCTGATGGGAATTAACACCCACAAATAATGTAAGGAGAGTATAGTATCCCTATTAAAAGATATCACCCTGTTCGAAGCTTGTTACAACATTACAGTACACAGTCCCTGTTTGGATATAGACCCTATTAGGAGTCAAAGAAAATAGTAGGCTCACTACCAAGGCACACTTCCCAAAGAACGTTAAAGCCACCATCAAGGATTTACAATCTGAATCAAGTGTACATAAAGAAAATACACATTCTAGTGAACTGTCTGATAGCAATTGTCTTTGCTTGGTAAGTTCCAATGAAGTATCATTTCTTCTTTGTATCCAATAGTCAACAAGGTTCCCAGCTTCCACACATGTCTCTCCTTTTTTCATTTATCACTCTTCTCCACAAAAAATTATCATTCATATATACCATCTTATAATAATTCATTAGGTCAGCCAGTTAAGCTTTCCTAATACACAATTAACTAGGTCGGCCAATTAAGACTTTCCATCATACAAATAATTACATAACCCCTTGCTAAGATACACATGGTATCTATGACAAGTATACATAATTTACAATCCATAACATATTCTTCTACATCTGTAATTCACGCTCATAATTAATTTCACATACTACATGTCTAAAGCCGGCCAGCAAATAGGTCTTCTCCAGAATACACACCACAGCTGACATCATCAGTATCCAAACAAAAATTTAACTCAACCCATTACTCTACCATATGTCGGCTATCCATCAGTAAGGTCGCAAGTTCTAAAATATCTTTCACAGAAAGATATACCTGAAACACAGAGACTTTCTCTGTCTAGAATCACAGTTACAGTCTAGAAAACCAGTCTTCACCAAATCAACTATAACATCCACAGTATGCAACATAGATCCAAGATACTTTAGGAATAAGGTCAGAACACATCCTTCTACATAAATTTAACTTTGATAATTCTGAATCATCTGTACAGTGTGCGTACATGCCTCCTAGTTAAGTAGCCAGTCTGTCTTCTCTATAGAAATATATGTTGACATCAATGACAAAACATGAATATCAACAACATGATCAGTAATCAAAAGTGATATCATCCAACAATCTCCCCTTTGGCCTTGATGGAAACATATGGTAAAATCCATATGCATGAACCCAAAATTTCTCTATCTCAAAACAATCTTCTCAATATCCTCAACACAAATCTCCCCAAAACAGTAGGGATTTTAACATAGATTCCTTCCCCTTTTGGCAGCAATGGAAAAGGGTACCATAACTCATCTGTAGTCTTTTTCAAATCTTCATGTCTAATCAGCTAGGTGCAAGATCAACCAAATGTACTTCATAGTATTCTCCTGCAATCACTCCTCCTAAGGAGTAGATCCATACATCAAGTCAAGAGAATGATATAGCTCTGAGATCCACTGAATTGATGCATATCTGTATCATTTTAATCTTCAGTGGAAGGGGCCATTACCCCAAGCATGCCTCTGAGATGTTCACAAGAATATTTTGGAAAAGGTTTAGTAAATATATCTACTATTTGTTCCTTAGTGCTAATATACTCTAGTTTAATCTCTTTATCTTCTACGTTCTCCCTCAAGAAATGATACTTGATAGAAATATGTTTAGTCTTTGAATGCATTATAGGATTCATTGACATATTCACTATGTTGGTGTTATCACAATGGATAATTACTGGTTCTTTGAAAATTATTCCAATGTCCTTTAGCATTTGTTTCATCCAAACAACTTGTGTATAGTTTATTGCAGTAGCAACATACTCTGACTCAGCAGTAGATTGAGCAATAAAATTTTGCTTCTTTCTCAACCAAGAAACCAACCTTTTTCCAAGGGAAATGCACCACCACTTGTACTCTTTTGTCATCCACATTACCTGCCCAATCAACATCAGTATAAGCCTGCAATGTAAAATCATCATATTTTTGATACCATAATCCATATCCTACTATTCCTTTCAAATATCTGAAAATTCTTTTGACAACAACAAAATGTGTCTCTTTAGGATCTACCTGATATCTAGCCACAATTCTAACTCCATTGGTAATATCTGGTCTAGTGTGTGTTAGATATTCTAGACCTCTAATCATTGATCTGTACTTAGTTTTCCCAACACTTTGAGTCTCAATATGTTTACTCAGTTTGTTCCCTATCACCATGGGTGTACCAGCAGGTTTACAATCTTCCATTCCAAATTTATTCAACATTTCCTTAAGATACTTGGTCTGAGATATAAAGATGTCATTCTTACTCTGATTAACTTGCAAATCAAGAAAAAATTTCATCTCACCAATCATTGACATTTCAAACTCATTCTCCATTTCTTTAGAAAATTTATTACTCATTTTGTCATTGCCTCCAAAAATGATATCATCAACAAAAACTTTTATAATTAAGATTCCATCTTCATCTATTCTCAAATACAAATTACTATCTGCATTACCTTTTCTAAAACCAAGATAAAGTAGATGTTTATCTAGTCTTGCATACCATGCCCTCAAGGTGCTTGTATCATTCCAAAAAATGCCTTCTTTAGTCTGCAAACCATGTTTTCATCATCTTTCAAAGGAATACCATCAAGTTGTTCAATGTACACTTCTTCTTATAAATCACCATTCGATAATTCTGAGTTCACATCCATCTGATACACTTTAAAGTCTTTGTGTGCAGCATAAGCAAGAAATAGTCTCACAACATCCAATCTGGCAGCAGGTGAAAATGTTTCCTCATAGTCTATGCCTTCTTGTTGTGAGTAGCCTTTACATACCAGTGTAGCCTTGTTTCTTACCACTGTGCCTTCCTCATCCATCTTGTTTCTGAACACCCACTTAGTGCCAATCACATTTTTGTTCTTAGGTCTTAGAACCAATTCCTAAGTTTTGTTTTTCTTTATCTGTTCAACTTCTTCTTCAATGAATTTAGTCCAAGATTCATCTCTACATGCTTCATTAGTAGTCTTTGGTTCAACTTGAGAAATCAAACAGATCTCATCTCTAAGTATAGATCTAGTCATCATGCCTTTGCTTGTATCACCAATAATTTGATCTTCAGGATGATTCTTCTTAACATACCTTGGTGTCTTCAATATATTGGTAGCTTTAGCCTGTTCTTCTTCTTCAATCTCATTCTCGATCATCAAGGGTCCTTCAGGTTTAGCAGCAACCTCCCTTGTTTCTGTTATCTGACCACAATCATATATTCTTTCCTGAATTTGAAACTTTTCATCTATCATCACATTGGCACTTTCAATCAATTTCCTCAATCTC
Organism: Thuja plicata; assembly: GCA_018584345.1. Taxonomy (NCBI): domain Eukaryota; kingdom Viridiplantae; phylum Streptophyta; class Pinopsida; order Cupressales; family Cupressaceae; genus Thuja; species Thuja plicata. Next base: position 27,501 of record MU217060.1, on the reverse strand, counting down.
AAATTGAAACATTTATATGCTTTACTCTTAGTGGAATAACCAAGAAAGATTCCTTCATCAATTCTAGCATCAAACTTGCCTATCTCATCATCTCTCTTGATATAACCTTTACTACCAAATATTCTAAAATATTTCACAGTAGGTGTATGATCAAACCATAATTCATAGGGAGTTTTATTTGTACCTTCTCGGATCTGAATTCTATTTAATGTGTACACAACAGTATCAACTACTTCTCAGTAATGAACATGTGACACATTTCCTTCCAGCAACATAGTCCCTCCAGCATTTAATATGGTTATGTTTCTTTTCTATGCTATCACATTCTGTTGTGGAGTTCTAGGGGCTAAAGTATGTCTATGTATTCCATTTTCTTAATAGTACGTATTAAACAACTCTGATGTAAACTATTCTCCTCTGTCTGATCTCAAACACTTCATCTTTAAACTAGATTCATTCTCAACTTTCCCCTTGAATTACTTGAACTTGTCAAATGCTTCAGATTTCTCTCTCAAATATATAACCCACATCATTCTACAAAAGTCATCAACAAAAAGTATAAAATACCTTTCACCATAGTATGATCTTGTTCTTGTAGGACCACACAAATCTATATGCACTAGATCCAACTTCCCTTTTGTTGAATATGATTTTCTCTTGAAAGTGCTTCTAGTATGTTTCCCCATAACACATTCTCTACACATAGTGTTAGATGGATTTACACTTATAGGAAGATCTCTTACCACTTTTGTCATACTTTCCTTCATAATGTTATCAAAATTTATGTGACAAAATATTATGTGCAATAACCAACTGTCATCAATGTAATCACCTAAAAATGGTCACCTAAACCCTAGACCCCCAATCTCAGCAATTAATCAAGAAACCCTAATCTTGATTAAACTTAAGTCCTAAATCAAACAGGCAATTATTGAATTCAAACTGATC
>MU217055.1:0-16837 GCA_018584345.1 Thuja plicata | reverse complement strand
AAGTCAGTTTCCTTCCAAATTTCGGCCCGAAATTAAATTTCAGCCATTGATCTAGGATAATCGAACGGTCTCAAATAAGACATTTAATATTAGTTGGCGTTGGCCCACATGACGCAGTGACGAGTCCTATTTTTTGAAAATTGCCAAATAAAATATTTATTATTCCCATAATTAACGATAGATTAGCCAATAAAATAAATATATTTTCAAACTACACATAAAAATCGCCTCATATATTACATATTTCCCCCACATTAATTTATAATTCGCCACTACAAATATTTTTTTTACCTTCACAAGACAATAATTCGCCTCATATATTACATATTTTACCCACATTAATTTATAATTCGCCACTACAAATATTATTTTTACCTTCACAAGACAATAATTCGCCAGGATTTTATGGAATTTTCATTCGAGAGGGACAAAATCGCCTACGACTTTATATTTTTTTCTTAATTTGAAAAAAAACTTCGCCATCATCATTAAAAAATTTCCCCTAAATTAATGTACGATTCGCCAGGATTTTACACTTTTTCCTAGGAGGGGGTTTCTTAAAGTTATCCCTGATTTAGCTAATGCAAGGACTTATAAAAGGAAGTTTGTTATAGATAAAAATGACTAATTTGAGATGGACATTGGAGATGGAAGAAAACTAAAAGTGAGAAATGATGTTTCATAAAAAGAGAAAAAAATGATTGATTTATATTTTTGTAAAAATATTATAAATTCATGGAGTAGATCTATAAGGACCTAGAAGGATACACTCAAAATATTGTAGAGCATAGGTCATATACTTTGTAGAATAAGCTAAACTAGTATGATAAAAGAAAAGGCCTGTGAATCCAAAACTTGAGTCTCTTATAGCTTTGGAAGTGAAGAAGCTAATCGAATCAAAGAATATATACCCTATTAAGCATTAAACTTGAGTATCTAACCTTGTCCTAGTAAAAAATAAGAACAAGGAGAATGTGGATTTTTCTGCCAACAATTCACACCTCCTTATAATAGAATAAGGTATCATCATTAACTACACATATTGATGGTGCTCCTCTCATTTGACATCAAACTTGTAAATCACAAAAATGATATCTCCCTCCTCTAGATCATCTAATACTCTCTATAAATGGAGCATCTTTTTCACCTCCTTGTAGCTAAGATCACCCCCAAAACAAACATTGTTAAGTCCTCATAATCTCTATCTATCCACTACCCTATCAATATAGTCACTATAATGTGCTCATAAGCCCATATCTATGGGATTATGATATTGGTCTTGCTCTATCTACCTCAATAGAAAATCATATGTATTTTCCTATATAAACATGAAATAAAGTATAAAAGGAACTAGGATACATTAATGGGTCCTAGGAGATCCTAAGATACATTAATAGGTATGAATGGGTCCTAGGATAGATTGATGGGTCTAAAGACATCCTAGGATACATTAAGGGATCCTAGGATGTCTTAAGGGGTTATATGTATCTTAAGTGGTCCTAAGGCATCCTATGATACATTAATGGATCCTAGGATTCATAAGGGGTCCTAGGATATAATTACATTAATGGGTACCAATTCAACGTATTTTTACCATGATGGTAATTGTTGACTATTTTATTGAGCCATTATTTTAGAGTAGGTTTTAGAAAAGATAATATATTTCTTATGCTCCATGTCTTGAAATATTTTACTCAAATAGTTAGTCTAGTGTATAATAGAAAATAACAAGGTTATTGAATTAATCTCAAAGTTATGTAAGCATTAAGATAATTCGATGTGTTTCCTATTAATTGTAACTTTTAAGTAGGTGTCCAAAAAGCTAATTTGTTTCTTGTGAGGTTTTGATAGATTTTCCATAAATTGTTACTCAAGTGTATATTAGAAAATAGGTATATTAATGAATTAATCTTGGACTTAAGTCAACATTAAGCCAATTTGATGTATTTTACCATGATGGTAACTGTTGACTATTTTATTGAGCCATTATTTTTAAGTAGGTGTTAAAAAGGAAAATTTGTTTCTTACACTCTCTACTTTGGTAGATTTTCATGAAATAGTTGGTCACATGTATAATAAAAAATAATGAGGTTATTTAATTAAGCTTGGAGTTAAGTAAACATGTAATGCCCCGCCAAGGAACCCTTGGAACAAAAGGGTTAAATATGCACTTAATATATGTTTTGATACATAGAATAAGCATCATACAACATTGCGCATTTCATAAACATAACAAAGCAATAAACAATGTGTCAAGGTAATCATAATGATCATTTCATTATTGTACACAAGTAGAAGACTTCACAATTCTTCCAAAGGTTCCCAGATAACTCAACATATACCCGAGACGGAGAACATATGTCCAAAATATTTCCCAATAAGGATCCAGACAACATCCACAGACCACAAGAGGCTAAGACGAAAAGAACTCATGGATAACAAAGGGAGAGTAACCACAATCTCAAACCCCAATCACAGATGTTCTTTTTAAGCTTGAAAACTAAATTACAATGATGATTAATCATACAAGTTAATTTCCTTTCAAACCATGAATAAATAATAACATGATTTATGATCCTCAGCCAATCACTAACAAGTTTTGGAAAGAACATAAGAACCCTTGGGAGTCCAACCTGGAAGCACACACACAACACCCAGATCTCAAAATTTATTGTAATTCCAAAATGGGTGGAGACACTAGAGGCAGGCAAAGACACCAAATCTCACTGCGCAGACGCTAATCTATGTAGACATCGATTCTTGAATGGTGAACTTTCTGACAAAAGTACTCAGTCTAGAGAGGAGGAGATGTTGATCAACAGGAAGAGACATTGATCTACGCAAATGTCAATGGACAGGTGGAGACGCCAATCCATGAAATTGAACCAAAATATAAGACATAAAATCCTAGAACCTAGGTTGACTCCAATGTAAAACTAAAAAGTATCTAGCTCCACACTAGCGAGTATCATAACAAAGCACATCGAGGCCATGATCAATCAATTGCATCAATAATACATGATTTGAATGCATAAAGGAAACTAAGCTAAAGATCACAAAATCATAGCATATATACATATATGTTAGTATTATTATATCCAAGATTACTGAGAGGGGGTGAATCAATAATCTAACAATTCAAAGTTTTCATCAACCATTCAACAAATTTCATCAATTAACATCTATTGCATGAATAAACAAACAATTGAAGATAAATATTCACAACAATGCAACACAATAACACCAATATTTTTCTCATGGAAACCCAACAGGGAAAAACCACATGTGGGGATGATACCCACAAATAATTTTTTACTTTTTTGAAGTACAGTCGGTTAAGAGCTTAGCCCTGTAAGGAGCTTACAAATGCTTGGTTAAAAGAAAGACCTTGTTAGGAGCCACCCAATTAAGGGATTTACCTCTATCCCTGTTAGGAGCTTTACTCTATTAGGATTAACCTTGTTAAGGTATTTCAAACACTAATTAAAGAGTCACTTGGTTTAAGGATTTACAAATCAAACCTATTAGGGTCTACCCAGTTAAGGGATTTTCTTGTAGAAACTATTAGGAATCAATAAGGGAAAGTGATCTGAGAGAATATAACTCCTCCTATGCTAGTTCATATCCATTTCAAGCTCAATATTTTCTCCACATGCAGGCTATCCAAACCCTACGATCGCACAACTACATTCACATTCTTTCTCTCCCACACACTTCACATAATACAACACTTTGCATATAAATACATTACAAGTCCATTAAGGCATTTAACCGCCTCACAAAAATGTATTACAATATTTCCCACTCAATCCTTAAACCCTAAAATGTTTTATCAATCTAGAACTGTACACATGAATCAAAATTTGTAACACTCTCAATGACGAGGGGTTAGTAGCACCAATTTGCAATGGGGGAAATCGATAGAAATGAACCACTAATAAAAAAAACTATGAATCAATAAAATGTACAAGCAAATAAGAGGAAAACAAATGAATACAAACCCAATTTCTTGAAGCTTCTATTGTCTCTCTCTACTCCTTCTGAAACGTTATTTATGTGATGTTCATTATTGGTGTGGGCAACATCAATGACTTGGGAGTGTCAAGAATATGATATCAAATGTGTGTGATTGCAAGATAGCTTGATGCTTGAACCAATCTGATAGAGTAATGGTGTACATGAGATTGAAATCATGGATCCTTCAAATGGTTATGAAGAGTTTTTTATATAGGAATTGAGAATGAGATGAACGGTTGAGATCAATCCCAGAGATAGGAAGATGAACAGTTGAGATCAAAGCAAACTGGAGAAGCCATCTGTAAACTCCACCTATTCATCTGAGAGAAAGGAGATAGAGTTTAGTTAACTGAAGAACTAATTTTGAGTTACCTTTTTAGAAATGAAGAGGTGGGTGGAGTAACCCATGTGATCTAATTAAGAGTTATCTCTTTGAAGATAATTGAATATTTAATTCATTTTAAAATTAAAGTTTTCAACATGTGAGATAATTGAATTCTTTTTTATTTAGAATTGCATTATTGAATTAAATTAAATTAATTTAATTAGTAAGTTTACATATTTCAATTTAAACTTTAGGAAATTGACTTTAATTAATTAATTGATGGAAATTAATCAATTAAGGTCAATTAATTAAATAAAATTGATTATTTAATTAATTTTGGAGATTTGATTAGATGATTAGGGAAATGAAATTAGAAGAAAACAAATGATTAATTAATGATTAAAAAACCATTAATTAATAGATGAAAATTAGTGTTTTTAATGTAAATGTTGCAAGTATGTCCATTTTAGGCTGTCTACAAGAACATTCAATTACAACTTTAGGTTGGCCTTTAAATTCATCGCACATTTATTTGACAAAGAAAATTCAAGCCACAACACATTTTCCAATGTTCTTGCACAACTTCAATAAATTCGATTGTAATGAGCATAGAAATTCCAACTCATCAATCCACATTGATTTGCATTATCACTACGATCCCTAGAACACATAACCACTTACCGCAATATGATACACAATCATCGGTTGAGGAACTAATTGATTATTCTAATAACTTCATTTACTTTTCACTGAAAAAACTTTTGTTCATTGAAACTCGGTCTTTTGATTACCAATACATGATGTGGTTGCAACAACAACCCTATAACGTAGTCAAGATAACATATCCTAAATCAAAACACCTGAATCTAAACTTATTTGACACAATCATCAAATCATTTCTCCTTGGTTATATCATGTTCTTTTTGACCTGTCAACCTTTATTCAATAATTAGTCACACCATACATATGAAAAAATTGTGTAGTCATAGATACAACATATAGAGAGGTCACTTATTCTTCCATTACGATCGCACACACAATTTATTACAACTTTGGATCCAACCTCTTGAACATATATCAACATAAAAGGCACACTGTCAACCAACAAACACTAAGTTGACATCAATGACAACATTCATCAGATCTACATCAAACACATACCATAACACACTCAAATTTATCTTTGCATGAGTTATTCCAATAATATACCCATTTCAATGGTACAATAAATAAAGGACATACCATGAGCACTATATGCTCAACATCTCTGTAGCTGGAAGAAGCTCATCACATGTACACTGGTCCCCAACAGTGGTAAATTGAAACACCACCCTACCATGTGGAACCCTCAGGCCCACTCCAATGTGACTATAGAGATATTAACCCAACCATAAACACAATGAAAACACACAAGAAAGGAGTGACAACACACATGCTAAGAAAATGCATAATCTCAAGGATGACACAAAGGCCCAATGAAATACACAAGCATAGAATTCAAGTACACATGGATAACTCTCAATATGTGGAACAATATCCAAGTACAACCATAAATCCACACCATCGTAGTATAATCAGGGTACTGCTCAATACTAACAAAGCTACAATACATGGACTCAAGGTGGAGTGTTATTACTTGGCGCACAATAGCCCAAGTAGCATTGAGTCTTTGATCAACATTCACAGGTGGCCAGACTGGGAATGTATCTTTGATCAACACCCACAGGTGGCCAGATATTGTGTCTTTGATCAATACCCACAGGTGGCCAGATACTAACTTACCTTTGATCAACACCCTCGGGTGGCTAGGTAGTCCATTACTCTTATTAATGTTTTTTTCTTACCCAAGTTCATTTATTAAGTTTTCACTTTATTAAGAACTCCTTCACATGGCCTATACCAACCACTTACGGGTTGGGATCCATGTAAGGAGCCACTCAAATCCTCTACCCAAACACCAAACAAGATCATCTCATTAGAACATGAGGAATAAGGCACAAATTTTTTAAAAAAAGTATAATACCAAGCAAGGTAAGACTCTCAAGTGATAAACCCCATGAACATGGTAAGATTTATTGGTCTCAATACCAAGAGCATGGGTCACTTAGACCTTGACATAGGAGCATAGATCAACTACATGCCTGGATGTGCTCTCAACACTCTACATCCATGTATCACATGTGAGTTCAACCTTAACCATGAAATGTGCTAATACCATAGGCTACACAAAAGAAATTAAAGCATTAATAGGAGGAGATCTCAACTCCCAAAAATACTCAAGGCAAGAAAGCACACAAAATACAATAAAGGCTCAAATGCCAAACCCCTCAATCGGTCACAATGTCAAGAGCTTGGAATTTAATGGAATCCAACAATCATCTTGTGGAAACACAAGGGAAGACTCACAATGGTCAAATGAATACAAACCCAATTAAATCCCAAATTCTGAAAAAATTCGGCAAGGTAAGAAAATCAACCATTTAAGATCGAAAGGGCACATTCAAATTGAGATATAAAAATTCCTGGAATGTCCTATAGCCATTCCGATTCCATAATCCCCCTTATTTTAGTAGAGACTACTAATTTCATTAATTAGGCCAGGGCAAACATGATGACATATAGGTTCTAGATGGCACGCAAAATGAGGTGCCAATGAAAAAGACCAAAAACTAAACATCATAAAAAATCATGAAATTAAAAACCCATTGGTCTAAATCCACCCAAAAACACATTTCTCAAATAAAATTCTAGATCCGGGCACTTCATAAAAATCTGACAGCATAACATTACCAAAATCCCAAAAACCACATGGGAAAGCATAAAAATGCTCACACCTGCCAAACCAAGTGGATAAATCAAACACCAATGTGGGGGAATGATAATTCTCAGCCCACAGTACTATTGCAATTTATTTTATTCAAAAAGACAGAGTAAATAAAAAATGGTGAGATGCCCTACCTCACACGAATAGTAAAAACCAAGAAAAGGGAGAGAATAAAGAAGACTCCATGAAAACATACTCCACATGAAGGTAAGGAATCACGACACAAATCCAACAAGTCGCTACCCATAAATTATGACACCCAAGTTCTCCCAACAAGCAAAATTTAAATTTCTCCACAAGAGGTTTGGAGCAAATTCACAAAACTTCCCAAAAACCAAAAGTGAGAAGTCCCTCAAAAAGAACTCACTTAAAAAATATAAAGCACTTTTCCAAACTGAATTTCAAATAGATTATTTAAATTATTTAAATAATATATTTGCTTTATCCCAAATAAAAAAATTGATTCAAATTAGTTGGAATCCAACTACAAAAAATTAGCCAATAATTAAAATTAAATATTAAAAATCCCCAACAAAAAACATTAAAATCAACATATTAAATAAATCCTTCTATGACAACTGCGGGAACTCTAAATACATAGAGAGTCACTAGTCTATCAAAAAATTCAATATGGATCTAGATTTACCAATCATGTACCAAAGGGTTATAATCATAATAATATCACATACGTCATCCATACAAGGATGACATCAACTCAGTATGCAAAGGCCAAAGATATTATCTCTTGTACCACTGTCGAGGATAAAGAGACACTCAAATCCTACAGCTCAGGAAGAATGTGTCTGGTACATGTTCACTAAAACAAGAAAACATCAAGTGCATATGCTCATAATATAAATAGTCAAAGCACATATAATACATGATAACAACAGTGAAGGAGAGTAGTACATTGTGTGGATCTCACAAATGAGTAACTACGACTCCATCTCACTTCGTACCAAAACAAAAGGCAAAATGCATAGAAATTGTGCAGTAAGGTAGTAAACATCGTATCATTAAATTATCATTGCATTCAAATTAAAAAAAATTAATAATCATTTTATGAGAATATGAGCATAAATCAATGAAAGTAAATAACTAATGTATCCACAACATAAAAGGCACTATAATCAGGTATGCTTGATAATCATCCTAACATATTATCTCAAAGAATCATCCTAAAAATATTATCAAAACACTAATAACAAAATAATCTAACAGATAAATCAACAATGTTACAGTAACCAAACTAAGGGGCGGTAATCGAATGCATCACATAGTGCACGCACTGCTCACATCACATGGGTACTTAGAATAAATTATGATACAATCAAAATTCAGTAGCCATTAGCACAACCTCAGTGACACCCTCAAATCACGTAAAAATCCAACAAGGTAGAAACCAATCAAACCCACAACAACCATCTCAGAATGGACACAAGAATCAACTATATAGGGTGCATCTCACAATGCCAACATAAAATCATAACACATGAATAGTCACCGCATCACAAGATCAACTCAACCAATCACATAGGAGAAATAATAAGCATCTCAAAGCCAAAGCAAGGCTTCACAAGTCAGGTATACAACTATTCACAACAAAATGATCCTCATAACTAGGTATAAAGCATAAAAAGCTTGTCGATGCAACGATATAAATTAGATCACCTCAAAGTTACAAACCTCGCATGGGTCCAACATGATCACATAAATGAGCATGAAAATTCAAAGGCACATCCATAGGGATGGCATGCAGAATGAAAACTGGAGAGGCACTACAAAACATTAAGCCAATGTTGGCAAGTGGTACATTTCTGGAGTGATATGATACACTTGAGGGTTGTCATTTATGGAAACACATATGGAATGCTAATCGCTTAAAGTTGTTTATAGTTTTGGATATACAGATAGAAAAATGAATAAGTATAGTAATCATAAATACAGAGTATAGAGATACAGTTTTGGACAACGAAGACAGTATATGATGCATGGGGACATGCAAGCTTAGAGAAAGACATTTTGGAGTATGTATGACCTTCTGGTAAGGTCTCTTGATTTTTTGCGATGATCATAGAGAGTTACAGTATTTTGAAGTCATGCGAAGACAGAGTAACAAGGATACAGGGAAGATGAATAGTCATGATGATTGAGGGAGTATGTCATGGACTCCTAGCGTGCTAAGTTGGATTTTGATTATGGATTACCTATTCTTTGGTAGTGTATGGTTTCTGACTTTGTATTTACTCTTTGAGTATATATTAAAGAGTCGACTGAATGATGTTATATATATATATAGGAAGAGCTTTTTGTAAAGAGAAGTAGAGAAGTGATGAGATGATATGAAGAAGACGGAATGCATGGATGCATTGTGATGTAATAAAAATGCGAGCTACAACTGAACTATCTAAGCATAGCCGATGCTTGTAATGTTCACTACTAAGAATTGATTATAATAGAACTATTTATGGTTGTAAGATCAGTGTGCTCAATATACCTTTAACAGGGTTTTGTATTCCCCTAACAGGGAAATGTACTAATGTAATATTCAGCTCTTAACAGGGCTAGGTCTCCTAACAGGGACACTACATTTTTAGTGCATATTTGTGGGTACCATCCCCACTGGGGATTTCCCTTGGCCATGGTTTCCTTATAAACCATTCATGATGTTATGAGTTATGTGTTGTGTGCTTATGTTCTTTTCATTTCAGTAATTGGTTAAGTTGGAATTTAATAAGTTCATGTTTAAAGTGTTGTAATACTGATTCACCCCCCTCTCAGTATTACTTAATCCTAACAATTTGTAACAGATATTTTGGTCCTTGGAAATAAATTTTAACAACTTAAGGGAGATTGAGATGGATTCTGAAAGCTTGGAAGAAAAATTTGAAGTAGCACTTGAAGATCTTGACAAAGATAAAGAAGAGAATGGTGACTTGAAATTCATATTGAGGAGAGCAGAGGGATTCATTGAGAAACTAAAAGATCATCTTGAACTTTCTAGAAGTCAGAGACAATAACTTATGGTTAAGATTAAAGAGGATTCGTACAATGATAATTCAAATCAGATAATGCAGATTGAGCAAGAGAAAGATACCTTAAAGATTGATTACGAAACTACTTCACTACAGATGGCTAAAGAGATTCAACAAGAAAAGGATGCTAAAAAAAAAATTGAAGAAACCTTGAAGGATGCTAATATTCAGATAGGACAAATGAAGACCGAACTTGAACACTACAAGAACAAGTATCTGAAATTAGAGAAATACAATCAGATCATAAAATGAGAACTTGTTGAGGTAAAGAATCGTATTCAGAAACTTCACATGAGTAGGAACTTGATCGATGAATAGAGTGATAGACAGAAACCTAAGGAGACATGACTGGTGTTGGCTTCAATGAAGCTAAATGGTCAAAGAATCAAGAAGAAAAATCTGATGCGAAGATTGATGGAGAAAGACCTACTTTTGAAGAACCTCGAGAACATAACAGACCTTTCAAAGGTAGATGTTTTGGTTGTAACAAAATTGGACACATGAAGAGAGATTGAAGAGGTAAAGCCCCTTTCAAACCTTTTTATGGTTATTGCTTTAACTGTTATGCATATGGGCACAAGAAAGAAAAATGCAAGAAACCTAATCAATCAAGATACAAACAAGATTACATTAGTGAGGAGACATCAGCTAAGAAAACATGTTATAAATGTAATAACCTTGGGCACATTGCAAGGTATTGTAAGTTGCAGGTTAATCAGAATAGATCACCTCATATATACTACAAATGTAACAATCTAGGGCATATAGTGAAGTTTTGCAGGTACAATAGAACTGACAATAGAAGAGGACCACCTCCTATAGTTATAAAGAAGAATATTGGTGATACTGATAAGAGTCTTGTAGAGTACATAAGTAAATTTGAGAGTTGTTTCAAGAAAATAGAAGATATCAATAGTAATAAGGTATGGAAGGTAAAAGAATCTAGTGAGGAAAAGGTTCAGGGAGAGTTAGTAGATACTACTGAGTCTTTGTCTAGTGTTAACATTGCTACATCAACCTAGATGGCCAAGCATGGCAGCCTTAGGGGGAGCATTGGAACAATACATCAGAAATCTACCATGCCCCTAAATTTGAGGAGTAAGCTATTATGAGCTTAGGGAGAGCATGTAGAGATTTTTTGGAACACATATCTGTGATCGCATGGTTTTTAATATATATATATATATATATATATATATATATATATATATATATANTTTTTTTTTATATATATATATATATATATATATATATATATATATATATATATATATATACACTATGATTGTCAGATTGCTACTCGACTGGTCTGTGTGTAGAAATAAGTTTATTGGGAACTGTGTCATTTTTTACTCACCGAAGTATAAGGATAATTAAAAGAACATAATTAGACATCATTTACAGAGAAGAGCCTAAGGAGAACACAATCTTGAGCATAAAAAGAGCTGAAGCAAGTATATTGAAGAGTTTGATCGAAGCAGAGATCTCAAATTTCCGCACTAAAAATGTATTTAGATTGATTGCGAAGCTTTTGAAATGGATACACCTATGATTTTCGATGTTGTAGAGAGACCTAAGTACAAATTCAAGAAACACCCTTCCAAATCTATTGAGGATGACCGTGAAGGTGCATTTTCTCAAACACCCTACAGAGTTTTATATGTCGAAGATATTAGGGCATATATACATTGCAAGTTTGAAATTTTGGGAGATGAAGAAATTGCCACAAAGATGGAAGACATGATAAGTGATGATGGAAAGATGAAAAATGATTTCATATACCTCAATAACCTAACCATTATGAAGATAACTGAGCTTCACGACTTTGACAAAGAAGAATGGATAAAGATTATATTGAGCAGATTTCATGATCAGTTCATATGGCTTAGAGATCAACTTGTGAATATTTGTAGCAACTTTATTCATGCCATAACAAGATTAGACAATACTGGTATAGTACCTCTTGCTAAGAAGAATACTAAGAATTTGGTAGAAACCCTAATGCATTCGCACTGGGACAGGAAAGCAATGACGGTAAATGATGTATTCCAATAGGATGTAAGATTGATTACCATGATTTTGGGCTATAAACTCCATTATAACAGTCGACTAAATTATGTATCAGCAGGTGTAATCTTAATGGCTTATAAGATGGTAAAGGAAAACATCAAGTATAATCTATGCAAAGTCCTAACATAGCAATTCTTGGAGAATGTAAGGCAGATAAATAAGGACAAGTCTAAAGGATTCAGATTTAGATCTTTGTTGATACACATGTACATTCACATTGTTCACAAATTTCCTAGTATGTACCCTAGAGGATGGAAAGACAATATACCTACTGGCATTCAGATTTCTCAGAGTTATAGGAGACAAAACAATACATGGGTAGATGGTGAATTGTTTGCTATGATCAAAATACTATAGAGAGAGATGAAGACAAGGGAAATAATTCTAGAGGCAATAGTGGAAAAATACAAGGACTCAATCTGTTTCATGGTTCAAACTGATTGTGTATGCTTTGAGGTAGTTATACCTAAAAATAAATGGTGCTATCCACTAGGTTATGATGTAAGTTCTGAAGTTCTAATCATGCAATTAGAATACATTATAACTTCAGAAGTTGATTCATAAGAGGGTAGATGGGGAACTTATGAGGAGAAGTCAGCAAAGATTAGAGAGGAACAAACTAGAGCATTAAGGAAGAGGAAAATAGAAAATGTAGTAGATGATTTGGCAGCCAAGGTCGACATATCCAAAGAGGAAATGAAAGAAGTGAGGAAGAAGATGACAAAGAGAACTTCTAGGTTGGAAAGCACTACTATTGAAGCCCTTCCACCTCCAGAAGTTGTGCAAATAATTAGTCCACTTTCTACTATGATAGATGTAACTAGACCCTCACCACCACAAAACACATCACATGAAGAGACAACAAAGCTAGCACCTAGAAGAAACACAAGGTCCACTAAAATGGACTCACCTCCTAAGGAACAAAGGACAGAAGGAAAAAGAGAAGAAATTGAAGAAAAGACCACTAATGTAAGAAAACTTTGGAAGCCTGATATGAACATGCTGGAGAAAAGGATTATCAAGCAAGGGAATCTTGTTTCATTGACAAAATACTATGACAGGTATGAGGCATCTAACAAACTTCTGATTGAAGACATAATTATTAAACATTTACTTGTCTTTAAGAAGAACTTGTTAGAGATAGAAGGTAGTATACCTGAGGAATCGTATGAGAAATTGGAAATAAGGAAGCATTTAGTGCAGAAGGAAGATGAAGTAATTAGAGAACAAACAATTGAAGGCATTGTATCTGTCAAAGAAATGCAGAGGATATTGAATGAAATTAAACCCCTATTGAGAACCAAGACAAGACTAGTGAAGATAATGGGGGGAAGATATGATGAAGTTACTGAGGAAATACAAAAATCTATAGAAAAATTCTTAATGGGAACTGAAACTAAGTACATCTCTCCACCTAAGGCTCCTGAGCCCAAATCCATTGAGAAAGAAGAATCATTAAGGGCTCGTTTGTTTCATAAAATTAGACTGGAATTGGCATTATCTAATTCTGGCTGATGCCAATTCCATGTTTGTGTCCATCTTACAAAATTGGAATTTTCAAATTCCAATTTTGCCCCAAAATGGGAATATACATCTTCCACCTAAATAGGTGGAATTGGAATTGGCTATTCCAATTCCAATTTTTATAAAACCAAATTTAAGCTTTACACATGTGTGTATATGTATATGTATGTGTATGTGTGTATGTGTGTATATGTGTATATATACATGTGTATATACACATGTATGTATATGTATATATGTGTATATACATACACATATGTGTATATAAACACACACATGTGTGTATGTGTGTATATGTGTATGTGTATATATATACAAATGTGTGTATATGTGTGTATACACACATATATGTGTATGTATGTATGTATGTGTACACATGTATACACACATACATATGTGTATATATATATGTGTATATGTGTACATACATATGTGTATATATACACACACATGTATGTGTGTGTATGTATATATGTGTGTATGTGTGTGTATTCACATACATCTATGTATGTGTCTATATATACACACATGTGTATGTGTATACATGTGTGTATATACACACATATGTGTATATAGACACACACATGTGTATATAGACACACACATGTGTATATATATACACACATATACACACCATATTTAAAAAATTAAGAAATAAACAATTATAATTTCTTATGCATCTTCTCAATCATCTTCTGGGTGAACCAAACGGGTCCAACCCATATTCTAGAATTCATTTTCAGAATAGAAGAATTCCATAATTTAGTTTAATTCTAGAATTGGCTATTCCAGCATACACAAATTCCGTGAAACAAACGGGCTCTAAGGAAAGCTGAGATAAATCTTGATAAACCAATGAGTGAAGATGCTAGTCAGTTTTTAAGTATTGTGAAGCAACCAGATTTTTATGTTTTTGGTGTACCTGTGTCATTGGACACTTCATAGGATGTGAGTGACCCCTTTTTGGATAATACATACATTGGAGGAATCAGTGACAAGGATATGACAAAAAAAGAAAGTCAGAAAGAAAACATTGATGCAACAGTGGAAGATACAGTGATTAAGGTTGAAGATTCTTCACCTTTATTGTTGGCAAGTGGAGACAAGTCTTTGAGCACTGACATTGAGAACATGGATGAGGATGAGTTGATGAAGTTTTCCTTCATCACATTTAGTAAATCTAAAGAAAGATCTAAGCAGAAAGGAAAGAAGAAGACCAAGGTAATAACAAGAGAAGTTGACACCTTGAAAAAACTACTTCCAGCACCTATTATTTTTCAAGGAAAAGATGATGTAGAGAACTTGAACAAGGCACTAGATGAATTTGACAGTCACTATGAGTCTTTAGAGAAGATCACAAAAGAGAAGGCTGCAAATAAATATCTCGCAAAAAATTGGAGGAAGTGTGCAAGTTTATTTCTTGGGACTTGGGCATACCGAACAAGACCACATCAGAGGAAAAAGGTTGTGTTGTACAAGGCAAGAAGCTATACAATTACTATATCAACCCTATCAGACATGTCAAAAATGTTGAGGACATAATGGCGAAGGACAGATCTACTTTGGATAATTTGATGGACAGTTGTGAGACCTCCTCACAATTTTTATTGGAGTTAGACATAGAGGTGTCCAAGATTTTGGACAAATTGAGTGTTCTTGATACTGAAAGAGGGAGAGTTATGGAAAGATTTGGTTTGTTGAAGAGTCTAATCACTCCCAAGATATCAATTCTTGAGGCCAATATCTCTAACATGGAAAAGACAACACAAGCCCTTATAGAAAATATGCATGTTGACTTAAAGGAAAAAAATACTTCCTCATTTGCATTAAACAAACTAATTCATGTAAGTCGGATTTTGGTTAAGACCTGGACAAAGGAAGTGAAGATCTTGGAAGACTCTTTCCGAGATGTATTAAAGAAGGTTTAATTCTATGGTAAGAAGTAGTACAATTTTGATGCACTCTACATTTTTGTATACCTTTTCCATTGATGTCAAAGGGAGAGAAGAGAAGAAAAATGGATATATGTAAAGAAAAGAAATGAAGAATAGAAGAAAATGTACAGATATCTTTTTGGTATTGACACTTAGTCATTTTTTACTAAGTGTTATCATCAATGCCAAAGGGAGAGATTGTTGGAAAGTGGTACATTTCTGGAGTGATATGATACACTTGAGGGTTGTCATTTATGGAAACATGTCTGGAATGATGATCGCTTGAAGTTGTTTATAGTATTGGATATACAGATAGAAAAATGACTAAGTACAGTAATAAAAAATACAGAGTATAGCGGTACAGTTTTGGACAACGAAGACAATATATGATGCATGGAGACATGCGAGTTTAGAGGAAGACATTTTGGAGTATGTATGACCTTCTGGTAAGGTCACTTGAGTTTTTGTTATTATCACATAGAGTTACAGTATTTTGAAGTCATGCAAAGACAAAGTAACAGGGATACAGGGAAGGTGAACAGTCGTGATGATTGAGGGAGTATGTCGTAGACTCCTAGCATGCTAAGTTGGATTGTGATTGTGGATTACCTATTATTTGGTAGTGTATGGTTGCCAACTTTGTATTTAATCTTTGAGTATATATTAATTCTATTTTGTAATGTATTAGAGAGACGATTGAATGATGTAATAGATATATATGAAGAGCTTTTTGTAAAGCGAAGTAGAGAAGTGGTGAGATGATATGAAGAAGATGGAATGCATGGATGCATTGTGATGTAAGACAGATACAAGCTATAGCTGGAACTATCTAAGCATAGTTGATGTTTGTAATAAAATGTACGCCTCTCTCTCCGGTTTCCCACAGCTTTCCAAGGGCAGGGGTTAGTAGCCAAGGTTCACAAGTACATGCAAATCTATTAAGCAATAACTACTAAACGAAATGATCGAAACGCAAGCAATAAAATGTACAAACTACGAAAAGGAAGACAAATGAATGCAAACCCTCCGAAGCTTGAAGCTTCTATTGTCTCTCTCTACTCCTTCAATAACGCTGTTCTTGATGCTCAGTATTGGCTGGGCAGCGTCT
>MU217049.1:11871-35175 GCA_018584345.1 Thuja plicata | reverse complement strand
TAAAAGAGAAAAGAAAGGCAAAGGGAAATATGAAGGACAACTTCCATTCAAATGTTTTTCATGCAACAAGATCGGTCACTTTGCATCCAAATGTCCTACAAGAGTAAAGAAATTCAGATCTGATTATTAACCTAAATACAGGAAGGAATGCTATCATGCTGAAGAAGGTGTAACTGATGAAGATTCAGGAGAAGATGAAATTGGATTCATTGCCCTTAAAGAAATGGAAAAATTGCTTAAGGAAACAGACATTGAAGATGAAAAAGAAAAATAGGAATTAGCCCTAATTTCCAAAGCAGACATCAGAACTGATTGGATCATTGACAGTGGATGCTCTCATCACATGACATGTGATAAAGATATATTTGTTCATCTAGACAAGTACAAAGGTGGTATGGTTAGATTTGGAGATAATACTCATAAACCTATCATAGGAAGAGGATCTATCACCCTGGATGGAAAGAATAAGGCAGATGATGTTCTCTATATTGATGGACTACATCACAATTTACTAAGTGTTGGACAACTACTTGACAAAGGTTATCTTCTAGAATTCAACAACAACAAATGCATTATTAGAAACAAAGAAGGAGACATGATTGCATCAGGCTCTAAAACAAAAGGTAATGTTTTTCAGCTCAATTCAGATGTAAGTTGTTTTGTTGCAAAAGTGGATGACAGTTGGTTATGGCACAAGAGACTCTGTCATATCAATTTTGATAATATATTAAAGATAAGAAATGTCAAGGTAGTTAGAGATCTTCCAAGTATTGCAAGACCAGTTGACACAATGTGCAGGGAATGTGTTATGGGAAAGCATGTAAGGAGTTCTTTCAGAAGCAAGCAGAACTCAGTTGAAAACAAGCTAGACCTAGTGCATACAAATTTATGTGGGCCTACTCAAACTAGATCATATTATGGAGAAAGGTATTTCATTTTGTTTTTTGATGATTTTTCAAGAATGATGTGGTTTGTGTTCTTAAAGGAGAAGTTTGAAGCCTTTGAGAAGTTCAAAATATTCAAAGCCAAAGTGGAAAATGAATCTGGATTAAAACTAAAGTGTCCGAGATTAGATAGAGGAGAATTCACCTCTGATCAGTTTTATGACTACTATGAAGAACATAGAATTAAAAGATAGTTGAGTGCATCCAGAACCCCACAACAGAATGGGATAGCAGAATGAAGGAACATGATCATACTTGATACAACGCGCACCATGATGATTGAAGGAAAATTTGCGCACACCTATTGGAGAGATGCAGTCAATACAACAGTCTATACTATCAACAGAACACAACTTAGGCCAGGCGTGGATAAGACACCTTATGAACTTTGGTTTGGCAATGTACCTACAGTAAAATACTTCAGAATATTTGGCAGCAAGTGCTACATCAAGAGAGATGATGGTGTAGGTAAGTTTGATGCTAGAAGTGATGAAGGTATTTTTCTTGGTTACTCTACTAAAAGAAAAGCATACATATGTTTTAATTTGAGATTAAAGAAGATAATTGAAAGTACTCATGAAAAGATTGATGAGAAGTTCATGGTTCAAGAAAGGTACTATGAATATGCACCTATGATCAAGGATGAACCCAGGCCTAGCAGTAAAGACACTGTTATTGAAGAAATGTTTGATTGCATTGATTTTTCATGTAATGAACTTGAATCAAGCAAAGAAGTATCACAGATTATAGATGAGGATGTTACACCAAAAGTTTCAAAGTTCACATCTAGGTATCATTCAAAAGATGATATCATTGGAGATCAGAGCAGCAGTGTTTTGACTATATCAAAAGCAAAAATGTTAACAGTGGATGAAGAGGTATGTTTACTTTCACAGATTGAACCTTTAAATGTTGAAGATGCCAGCAAGGATTCTGATTGGCAGAAAGCAATGGAAGAATAATTAGATCAAATAATAAAAAATGATACATGGGAATTAGTTCCTAAACCTAGTGACAAAAATGTGATTGGGACAAAGTGGGTATTTAGGAACAAGATGAATGAAGATGGTACAGTGGTCAAAAACAAAGCAAGACTAGTGTGTAAAGGATATGCGCAGAGGGAAGGGATAGATTACACTAACACATTTGCTCCTGTGAGTAGATTGGAAGCCATAAAGTTATTCTTGGCTTATGCAAAATTCAAGGATTTTAAAGTATACCAAATGGATGTCAAATCAACTTTTTTGAATGGCGACTTGAAGGAAGAAGTCTACATAGAACAACCTAAAGGATTTAATCTATTAGATAGACCAGCCATGGTATGCAGATTGAAGAAAGCACTCTATGGACTTAAACAGGCCCCAAGAGCTTGGTATGAGAGACTAGATGGTTATCTTACTAGGATTGGATTTAAGAAAGGAGCAGCAGATTGAAACCTATTCATAAGAGAGACACCTGATGGACTATTACTTGTTGCCATATTTTTTGATGACATTATCTTTGGAGGTAATGACAAGCTTAGTGCCAAATTTGCAAAATAAATGTAGAATGAATTTGAAATGAGCATGATTGGTCCTATAAAATATTTTTTGGGATTGAACATAAAATAGACAGATAAAGGAATATTCATAAATCAGTCCAAATATGTGAGGGAAATATTGAAGAATTTCAAGATGGAAGACTGTAAGCCAATATGCACTCCTATGATAACTGGAAGCAAGCTTTCTAAAGAAGATGATTCCGTAGTAATTGACAAGACATTATATAAATCTATGATGGGAAAACTTATATATCTTACTCAATCTAGACCAGACATATCTAATGCAGTTGGCATTGTTGGTAGATTTGCATCTGAACCAAAATAGAATCACCTAATGGCAATAAAGATAATATTCAGATATCTAAAGGGAACTATAGACTATGGTTTATGGTATCCTAAATCAGAGAATGTACAACTTCATGTGTATACAGATGCAGATTGGGCAGGTTGTCTTGATGATAGGAAGAGTAATTTTGGAGGAGAATTATTTCTTGGAGATAGGTTGGTTTCTTGGGTAAGAAAGAAGCAAAATTGTATCTCTCAGTCAACAGAAGAAGCTGAATATGTTGCGGCAACATTAAATTGTTCAACAATGGTTTGGATCAAGTAGATGGTTAAAGATTTTGGTATACAGGTTGACTATCATATTGTTATCCATTGTGATAACACCAGTACTATAAACATGTCCAAGAACCCTATGATACATGCAAAGACAAAGCACATTGAGATTAAATGCCATTTTATTAGAGAAAAAGTTGCAGATAATGAAGTAAAATTGGACTATGTGAGTACCAAAGAACAGTTGGCAGATATTTTCACTAAGCCTTTATCAAAAGATACTTTTGAGTATCTCAGGGAGAAGTTGGGAATAATTCCTTCTCCTGAGTCTGATTAGATAAAGTAGCAAGAACATTAGTCATTAAGTGATTGATAAATGGTTGACTACTCTACTTTTGGAGTAGTACCTGTGCTTAATTATTTATGGTGCCCTTTTCCATTGATGTCAAAGGGGGAGTATATAGTAAGGGGGAGAATATACTCTGGGGGAGTATAAACATAGACAGAGGAGCTGCAGCAGTGTAGAGAAATCTTTGATGAGGATATTAAGAAGATTGTAAAAAGAAAGAAGACACCATGTGGTGAAGATGTTTTTCAATATCATATGTTGCCATCAATGTCAAAGGGGGAGATAGTTGGAGATTTACTTATGGCAGCTAGTTGATTGTATGTTTGTCATTGATGCCAACATATAATATAAAACAATGTTCTGTATGTACTTATCAGAATGATGGTATCAAGCCTTGCACAGTTATATTAATGTTGTAGACATGATGTTTATGTTTTGTTCATACACGTAGACTCAGATAAGAAGTTTCAGTTGTGTTGTGTAATTCTGTTATGTGGCAGTTACAGTTTCTGGAGTTTTTCTATATAGAGTTGACGTATTGCATTGGTTCTTGAGTTGTGCCTATCTTCAGGATATACGTGTGTATATTCAAGTTAAGTTATGAGTTGATGATAGTTATCTAAAGGTGCCAAACATGTTTCAAGAAGATTGCAAAGTTAGAGTTAATTTGGTGAGGCCGACTTAGTGAAGTTTCGCGTCTATTCTGTTTATATTGTGCGGTTGTAATTATGCTTTCATGATTAGTAAAGCCGACAAGGATGTTATGAAGAGTTTTCTAACAGGTCCCTTGATCTTATACTTTGAGGAAGATACTTATAGCAAGTCATTTGGGGAATGCTAAGTGTGAATGATAAGAAAAGATACAGGAAAAGTAGAGAGAAGAATATCCGTTGAGTTTCATTCATCAAGGATCTATGTGAAGAAGAAGTGAAAGATTACAATACACTGGAACTGATCAAGACAACAGGTCTACTCTATAGTTCATCATCAGATATAGTGCATATCTATTCTACAGAAGGTTGTAGCCTTCACCATTAAAGCAGTGAGCTTTTGGAAAGTGAGTCCTCACCCTTAACCGGGTTAATTGTAAAAGACTCCTAATAGGGCCAGACCCTTAACCAGGTCACTATACTTATTGCATTGTAAATAACAACTCCTAACAGGGTTGCAAGATCTTCTAACATGGATTATTATAAACAAGTATAGTTCATTGTGGGTGTTAATTCCCATCGGGGTTTTTAGCATTTGGTTTCCCCGTAAGCAAATTGTGGTGTTGTCTATTGTGTTATCTAAATGTACATTTACTTTATTGTATTCTAGAGTGAATAAGAGAAAAGAATTAAATTAGCTGATAACTGATTCACCCCCCCCTCTCAGTTATCCTTTGGGACTATTCTAACATAAATCATTCCCCAAATTTCTTGAGAAACAACTCCCAAGTAATGGTATCCATGGTAAGATCAAGCTTCTGCTCCTCGATTTTCCACCAAGTGGCTGTAAAGTCTGTCAGGTACATAATAGCACACCTTGCCTTGGTATTGATACCATATGGATGCACAGGAAAGTATTGATCTATTGCGACCTATTCATACATTACCCATCAAAGATGTGACCCCTATCTTTTCATTCGCTTGGCCCTTTTTGGTTTGAATTTATCAGTAGTTCTAGATCTAGTCTCCTGAGGTTCCTTCTATTCTAGTTGAGAGGTGGTAAAATTTGGGCAAGTCACATGTCTGCAAATTACCCTATTTATTTTTCAATATTTTCAATTTTGAGGTTTCTCATCCTAGAAAAGATATGGAAAATGTACAAAATGATTGAGGATTTATAAGCACTAGTTCAAGTATGACAAGGGAAGCTTGAAAATCAAACCCAATTCAAGGCCCACATGCATCCTTAAATATTAATTCTAAGTAAATGAGAAGTCTATCTTGAGTTTAAATTCGCTAGCTTATCAATCTAAGAATTTGGTAGACCAAGCAATGAGGAACACATAGCTCCAAGAGCAGTAACCATGAGCCTTAAAAATTATGAAGGATTGCTAGCCACAATCAATAGTGAACAAAAAACTCTTATGTTGTTGAAGTATAAAATTGAATTCTTGGAACTTGGAGATGACAAATGGAAAGAAATATTAGAAATAGTAAAATCCCTTCACTAAACAACAAACACAAGATATTGCAATCTATGGAAAACATTAAGATCTATAGGGAACCCAAATACTGTAGAAACAAGGAATTTATGAAATCCATCAATGCAAATCTATTGTAATCAAGAGACCTCATTCAAGACACAAGAAAATCTCTTCAATGATACCGAATTGACCCGAAATGCAGACATACCCAAATTGGTTCAAATTTGAAAAACGTTAAAAGTAAAAACCCGTTAAGAATGATAGAGATCCCCTATATGCCCCAATATAATTTTGTGATGATGAATGAGCATAGGAAAAGAAGAAATCTGGAAATGATCTTGCAGTGCGATTTAAAAAATTTGGCCAAGCCGGGTGGAATTCTGAGATTGTTGCTAAGAGATATTGAGACAATAGAATTTTCATTGAAGTTTTGTGATCATTTGATGTGCCTTGAGGCTTTCTTGTTCCCTTATTCCCTCATTTAGATTAGATTATTTAGTTAAAGTGTTTTTATTTCAATGGATAATGCAATAGTGTTTTGATGAATTCCATGGTTCGTACTTTTGATGGTTTGTTTATTGCAAGTCATTGTTCAAAGTTATCTTGAACCCACTTTTTATGTATGTTTAACTTCTATCATTCAATGTACATTGTTTTTCTTGATGGTGTTTTTTGTGGTATGAAAATCATCTGCATAACCCTTTGAAGATTGTACCAATTCTTGCATAGTTGTAGTTTAACTTGGAAAAGCAAATCTTGGTTATTTTTGAATATGTCCATCAAAGCAGTATTCGTTGATGTCATTACCATTAGGAGTAGAATATAATTTACGAACCCTACTCTCTTTGCTTTCTGCATATTCTGAAAAACGCCCCAAAAATATCACTTCATTGCAATACCATTTGAAAGCTCCCAAATATAGTTGTTTGAAATCAATTTCATTACAAAAATGTAATCCCCCTTTTGATTGACAATAAATCATATTTACCATTGAGCTTATTCATGGTGAAGATATGACACTAAAGGAACCTTGGAATCTGTTGTGTGATCTTTTGCAATCTTAGCATGCAAATGATTTTGATCAAGAGAGGATAAGATATCTCAATATTTTGTTCTACTATTTGGTGAGTCATAAATGTACATCAACAAAAAATGAAACTAGAAGGAGGTCATAGTACACATTGTTCACATCAAGAAGATTTCACATACTGGAGCACATCAATTCATTCTTTCTTGAAGTACATAGAAGAATCTTAGGATCCAGCTTGGGAGAAAAATAATGCCAAGAACTAAAGTTTTATACAAAGCTTAGATGAAGAAATAAATAAGCATCGAAAAGTCAAGATTCACCAAGTGTAGAAGATATTACAAGGTTATTTCAAACTCCACCTTCACAGCGCCAAGTGCAAGAAACCATTCACGTGCAACAAGGACTAATTCAAGGAGGAGTTCAACAAGGAGCTACAAAAATTGAACAAATAATAATTCAGATACCTATACAAGCAACTACTCCAACAATCGTTCAAAAAGATCCAGTAATGGCCCAACAAAAATGGCATCCACAGATACATCACCTCTCACAAACTTTCCTGCTCATCATCATAATATGCGAAAGAATCGTGAACATTTATGTTCTAAATTCTTTATCAATGATATCAATTGTATTGCTGATGAACACATTAAGATCTTCAAAGATACTCTCCAAAACATAAATATTTATGAAGAAGATGTTTCTTGCAAACTGTTCCCCTATTCACTAGGTGAAGAAGCATTTTACTAGTACATCAATATGCCTGCTAATTCAATCTCAACTTGGCAAGAATTGAAGGATGCATACTTGGGAAAGTTTAGATTGTTGATCACTCCAGGTGAGTTACATATGAAATTCATTGAGATAAGGAGGAATGAACATGAACTAATTAGTATCTTCAATAATAGATTCCAGAGAGCTTATTCAAGGTTGTGCCATCCTTACCACATAAGTGATGATGTAGCCTGAACAATTTAATATGAAGCTTTGGATTGCTTCACTTCCATATTTCTTCAGAAGACCCACCTGCCTCCTACCAATTTGATAAAGCATATACAGAGGCTGAAAGAGTTAGTTTACAATCACCAAAAACTACTATTGGAGTGCTTAGTTACTTTTGGGATCCTAATGTGTTGAATCAAGGAATGTTGAACTACACTCCTTCTATCAGTCCCATTCTTTCTCCTTCCAATCAGTTAGTCTTGTATCTAGGAGCTCCTATGTCTCGGGCAATACCAACACAACCTATTTATCTCCAAAACATGTCAACTTCAATGAGTACTCAAGAAAGGGATGAGAAAAAGGATTTGATAGGACAAGTGAAGAAGTTGTCCATTGAGGTCACTTACCTTAGAAATCAAAACAATCAACTACAAAATCAACAAATAAATTAGTAGTTGCATCAAGGACTTTCCTCATGCTCATCAAAAGAATCATCAAGGATACAATCATGGATATCATGACAATAATATCGATTATCGAAACAACAATCAAGTTTATCAAGAGAACAATTCATGGTACCATTATAATAATCAAAGACACCAGAGAAGGTCGTGGAACACAAATTTGAATAGTGGTGGTGTACGCACGCCATTAGATAATCCACTAGCTTCTAAAAACTGACCTAAAAATCATCCGCCTACGGAGTATGAACTGGTACCTTTACCAGTATGACCAGGTCCTTGTCTTTTATGATTTCACGTTTCCTCCCCCTGATTCATAGGACTACATGCCTGTGCAAACTAATAATAAATTCCCACCTACATCAGCAAATGGTCCTATGGAGGCACCCATGTATCAAGCTCCACAAGGAAATCAACCTCCACATGTATCCCCAAATGAACCACTGCATAAGGATGGGTTTTCTTTCCCTCCATTGTATAACAATATCCTAGTGGAAGGAGTAAGTGCAGTTCAATCATATCAACAGACATCTGGGAACACCTCTAGAAAGATGTATCAGAGGAATTATAGAAGCCATGAGTCGTTGACGACATCCATTCCTCTAAATAATTTTTGTACACCTCTACATCCCAATGTGAGAAATATTCTGAGTCCTCTGAGAGACTCACCTGAGTACCAACAATCAATTAATTCACAAGGAGAAAGAAAACAACTAACTGTGACAAATGCTTTGCAAAATGAAAGAGGACAATCAACCGTACAATCAACCAGTCAAAAAGAAGAATAAAGACATAAATAAAAACTTCCTAGACATGAGTGAAGTTTCTTGGGAATGTGAATTCCCCGATGCAGGGATGCCCCTGACCCAGGATGTGTGGGGGTTTTGAGGGGGGGGGACGAGTCCCCATGTTACATGGGTTTTAATTTCTTTATATATAGCTTTCTATTCATTTAAGTGCTTTGAAGATTCTTACCATATTAGAAGAGTATGTGGTTAATAATTTATCCTTTTTTTGGGAGGTCAATAGACAATGAGGGGAGATTTGAGCCCATACTTAGTGTGGGAGTTATGTTATTACTAATATGTTACTATTAACTTAATTGATTGTCTATAACATGAAGCATTTTTAAATGTGTGCATATTAATTATTTATCTTAAATATAGAGTGGCTTTGAATTTTTTTAACATTCTTCCCTTTAATTTTATTTAGAAAAGTGGCTTCTTTTTTTCTACAAGGATTTACATTTATTAAATAATTATGATATGTTGTCTCACTCATGTAAGACCTATTTTTAGTTCAGTTTTTCACTTGATAGTATTACTTCTCTAATAAATGAGTTGGAGTTATTGTCTCAAATGAGACTCACTAATAATATCAACTTAAATAAGCTTGACATGTTGGGAAAGCGTACGTGATTTTAACAACAATAACAAATGGGAAGAACATAGTATTCCTTTATAGTTCCATGAAATTGTTATTCAATTTGTATATAGAAATAGGATGTCTCAAAAAGATATTCACCCCTCCACAAATTTGCACAACTAAAACTATAGGTTATCACCCTAACAACAAATGACATTGTCTCTCATTACAGGCCACTCCATAGATAATTTCTCAAGACAACCTTTATACATGGTTGTACAAGGAACAATAGGAACTGGAAAATCCTATTGATTAGCTGCATAAGAAATGCACTTTGGAGCTACATATCGAAAAGGGTAAATCCACTCCTTTTTCTCACTCCAACATGAATCACAACATTTAATATGTAAGCATCCACCATACATGTATCCCTTGAGATTCCAATTAGAGAAATGAAACCACTACAAGGACAAACATTGACAACATTCCAAGAAGACATGGAAAATATACAATACATTCTCATCGATGAGATGAGCCTCATAGGCCAAAAACTACTATTGAAAATTGATAGCAAGTTACGTGAAGCAATACCCCACCAAAAACACATTTCCTTTGGTTATGTGTCTATAATTTTAATGGGAGACCTTGCCCAATGTACACCTGTTATGGATAAACCTATCTTTGCATCACACACTATTGCAAGAAATCTATGACAAAAATTTAATATAGTTGTTACATTATTGACAATTTTTCGACAGGATGGTGATGCTCCAATTCAAATACAATTTTGTCAGACATTACAAAACATGCGCAACACATAAATTATGAAGCATGATTGGAAGTTGTCAATGACTTGCACAAACAAGCAACTATCATCAAATAAACATGAAGAGTTTGATCAATCAATACATTTGTTCACTACAAATGAACGAGTAGCATTCTACAAAGAAAAAGAGGCTAAAACAACTAAATATACCTATTGCACTTTGTGTTGAACTCTGTTGGTTCTTTTTTATGCTGTGATTACTGAACAACCTTTTCACTTTGCAACAGATCTTTAAGAGTAGCCAACTCCAAGTAGTTCACCAAGAATGAAAAGGACCAACTAACAAGGATGCAGATCCATCCTTCTATGCTTTAGGTTCTGCAAAACCAAGGGGGGACACCCTTTAACGCCTTCAATATTCTGTTTGGAATCAATCAGCAGAGATCCCACAATGGCTCAACACGACCGGGAGATACTAGGTAACCAACTAATCACCCATTGAACGTCAACCTTGAAGTGGAGCATGAGATTGGTACAACACCATAAACGATATAAAACATTCATATATGTCTGATTTTATGTTTAAAATGCAGAATATAACCAAGATTTAACCGAAAATGCATCAGTACAGAAGATACTAATCACCAGCCAATGCTTTATCCATGGGCAATATCCTTTAACCAAAGTTAGAAATACAATAGTCAATTGTTGTCAATGATTCTAAGCCATAAATATAATTATTCCAAACCATTACTTCTTACAATAAATCCTTCTGTAGACAACCAAACAAAATTATGTCACATCCACATCATCATTTAATCTGATCCTAGATCAGAACTGAAGAATGATAACATACACATAGATAACTCTATGCAAAGAATCAGAAAATTCAGACTTCACAAGACTGACACCAATGAGAGATATGAATCTTGAACTTTTGTATTAAGTATGAAGAATCACATTACTGCACACAAATTTGCAATCAAACAAATACCTCTTCAATAAGCTGGAAAAGACCAATGACATTCTATTCTGCCTGAAACAAACTAGTTTAATCAAGAAGCTATATCCCTAATGGAACCACAAAACAACTGGAAACTCCTGGAGCCAGTACTCTGCAACTCTCTTTGGAGACCAGGATTTGGAACACTGTACAAAGGCCAGAAAACTAAATATGTAAGAAGAGAGAAACCATCAGATTCCTCCTGTATCTAACACCTGTCCTTTCCCCCAAATATCTTCTTTTCCTTCTTCCCCATTTGAAAATCTTATTTGATCTTCTTTTAAAATATCCCCTTCGATTGTCATTGAAAATCCTCAAAAAACTCCCAAGAAAGCCTTTGTAATCCAAATTATGTTTTTGAAAATAAAATATTTCAAAGGTTTTCTCATTATTTTAGTCCTGTGTAGATTTAATTTTATATAGTCTATGCATAATCTGCATTTAATTATGCATTCACCTATGCTCTTTAATTATCTTTTATTTCAACTTTACCTCACTTTAATCCCATGCATATTTCCTATGCATTAATCTTTTATTTTCCATTTGATTTATGCATTTTACTTTATTTTAGTACTTTAATCCTTCCTTTCCCACAGACTGCACCAGATTGTGCCACATGTCACCTCCTGATTTGCTGTGTGTGGTCCCACCTAGGCGACCATGTCAACTGCCTCATCCTGGCCCGCCACCTGTCCAAGTGCCACATTTCGCGCTGTCGCATTGCCAAAATGCTAACTTTCTTGCATCTTTCTCTTCGAGGTTTTGCGACATCCATCCGTCTGATCTACATTGGGATCTGTGCCACCTCAGATGCTTTACTATGCAGTCGATACCTCATCACCACCTAGACGCCACCTCGACTGCACTGTTGTCAGCCCTGCCACATGTCGCGCTGGCACAATCCCTCAATGACTAACTTTCTTGCATCTTTGAGTTGAGGTGTCACGTCGTTTGTTAGATGTTTGCTACCTCGGGATCTGTGCACAATCAGCTACCTCTATCGCCAAGTCACTTGCAACATCATCCTCGCAAGCCCCACCAAAATTTGGTTGTTGTCACTGAAATCGCTTGCCTAGCATGGTTTTTGAGGCATTCCTACTTCCACACACGTGCATAGCCTCCAGGCTTCTTATTCAAACCATTAAGTGTGGACGTTAGCTTTTAAATATCACAAACTTCCATTGTGCGATGCATGTGGGACTAGTTTTCTTGGTTGCTAAAACAACTAAATATACCTATTGCACTTTGTGTTGAACTCTGTTGGTTTGTTTTTATGCTGTGATTACTGAACAACCTTTTCACTTTGCAACGGATCTTTAAGAGTAGCCAACTCCAAGTAGTTCACCAAGAATGAAAATGACCAACTAACAAGGATGCAGATCCATCCTTCTATGCTTTAGGTTCTGCAAAACCAAGGGGGGACACCCTTTAATGCCTTCAATATTCTGTTTGGAATCAATCAGCAGAGATCCCACAATGGCTCAACACGACCGGGAGATACTAGGTAACCGACTAATCATCCATTGAACGTCGACCTTGAAGTGGAGCATGAGATTGGTACAACACCATAAACGATATAAAACATTCAAATATGTCTGATTTTATGTTTAAAATGCAGAATATAACCAAGATTTAACCGAAAATGCATCAGTACAGAAGATACTAATCACCAGCCAATGCTTTATCCATGGGCAATATCCTTTAACCAAAGTTAGAAATACAATAGTCAATTGTTGTCAATGATTCTAAGCCATAAATATAATTATTCCAAACCATTACTTCTTACAATAAATCCTTCTGTAGACAACCAAACAAAATTATGTCACATCCACATCATCATTTAATCTGATCCTAGATCAGAACTGAAGAATGATAACATACACATAGATAACTCTATGCAAAGAATCAGAAAATTCAGACTTCACAAGACTGACACCAATGAGAGATATGAATCTTGAACTTTTGTATTAAGTATGAAGAATCACATTACTGCACACAAATTTGCAATCAAACAAATACCTCTTCAATAAGCTGGAAAAGACCAATGACATTCTATTCTGCCTGAAACAAACTAGTTTAATCAAGAAGCTATATCCCTAATGGAACCACAAAACAACTGGAAACTCCTGGAGCCAGTACTCTGCAACTCTCTTTGGAGACCAGGATTTGGAACACTGTACAAAGGCCAGAAAACTAAATATGTAAGAAGAGAGAAACCATCAGATTCCTCCTGTATCTAACACCTGTCCTTTCCCCCAAATATCTTCTTTTCCTTCTTCCCCATTTGAAAATCTTATTTGATCTTCTTTTAAAATATCCCCTTCGATTGTCATTGAAAATCCTCAAAAAACTCCCGAGAAAGCCTTTGTAATCCAAATTATGTTTTTGAAAATAAAATATTTCAAAGGTTTTCTCATTATTTTAGTCTTGTGTAGATTTAATTTTATATAGTCTGTGCATAATCTGCATTTAATTATGCATTCACCTGTGCTCTTTAATTATCTTTTATTTCAACTTTACCTCACTTCAATCCCATGCATATTTCCTGTGCATTAATCTTTTATTTTCCATTTGATTTATTCATTTTACTTTATTTTAGCACTTTAATCCTTCCTTTCCCACAGATTGCACCAAATTGTGCCACATGGCACCTCCTGATTCAATGTGTGTGGTCCCACCTAGGCGACCATGTCAACTACCTCATCCTGGCCCGCCACCTGTCCAAGTGCCACATTTCGCGCTGTCGCATTGCCACAATGATAACTTTCTTGCATCTTTCTCTTTGAGGTTTTGCGACATCCATCCATCTGATCTACATTGGGATCTGTGCCACCTCAGATGCTTTACTATGCAGTCGATACCTCATCACCACCTAGACGCCACCTCGACTGCACTGTTGTCGGCCCCGCCACGTGTCGCGCTGGCACGATCCCTCAATGACTAACTTTCTCTCATCTTTGAGTTGAGGTATCACGTCGTTTGTTAGATCTTTGCTACCTCGGGATCTATGCACAATCTGCTACCTCTATCGCCAAGTCACCTGCCACATCATCCTCGCAAGCCCCACCAAAATTTGGTTGTTGTCACTGCAATCGCTTGCCTAGCATGGTTTTTGAGGCACTCCTACTTCCACACATGTGCATAGCCTCCAGGCTTCTTATTCAAACCATTAAGTGTGGATGTTAGCTTTTAAATATCACAAACTTCCATTGTGAGATGCATGTGGGACTAGTTTTCTTGGTTTTTACAACTTTTTTATGCCTCTGCTTTTGAGGCACTCCTGCCAGGCTTCTTATTCAAACCATTAAAGTGTGGACCTTAGCTTTTAAATATCACAAACTTACATAGCCTCTGGGCTTCTTATTCAAACCATTAAGGTGTGGACCTTAGCTTTTAAATATCACAAACTTACATAGCCTCTGGGCTTCTTATTCAAACCATTAAGGTGTGGACCTTAGCTTTTAAATATCACAAACTTCCATAGCCTCTAGGCTTAACTTCCATTGTGCGATGGCCTACCTCTTATTCAAACCATTAAGTGTGGACCTTAGCTTTTAAATATCACAAACTTCCATTGTGTGATGCATGTGGGACTAGTTTTTTTGGTTTTTAAAACTTTCTATGCCTCTGCGCATTAAAATATTGGGCCCACCAATCACATTTACTCCTCCACTCAAGCTCCATCACCAAGAGCTCTCTAGCTCCTTCGAAATACAATGTGAGCATAATACTATAAAAACATACAAATAAACTGTTTCCCCACGCATGTGGGATCATTGCATTTCAAATTTTTACTTTGGAACTCCTCGCTGATCTCCTGCGCAGGGTTTCATTTGTTTTACACTTGCTATTTCATTTTCCTGGAGTTTTAAACTCCTCCTTTCTTCTTCTAACACGATGGATGTTCTACTAGTACACTGCACAACACGTCTGCCAATGCAATTTCTTGAACATTAGCACGACACCCTTTGGTTTAAAATTGGCAATTGTCTAAAAGTTTCAAAGTCTTTGTTCATTTTGCAAACCTCAGCTTGCATTCACAACCTCTTTGGATTTTAAAAACAATTTACATGCTTTGTCTATGTTTCCCTATTTCCCGCGCTGGCTCTCATTACTCCTACCAATTGCTATTTGTCTTGAAGTTTCCTTTTGTAAAACTTTGCTTCAAATTTTATGCGCCTTAAAGGATTTGAGGGAAACGTGAATGAGAAGGAAACAAAGTATTAGTAAATACATTGGCCGCACGAGTGTCTTCCTTTCCATTAGTTGAGTAGGATTATTGTGAAATACATTGCACTGGAAATCTCTTTGCATCAATATTGCATAGACTGTTGCATGGTTACTGCGCTGATCTCCTTGTAGCCTTGGATCTGCTTCCCATTTCCTACATGGGCTCCTTAGGTTTTCACTGGAACTCATCATTCTACTGCAACCTTTAGAGGTTCTAGCGCCTTAACAGAAAGGTTATAAATTGTGACATTGAGGCTTACATGGCTAAAATATGGTTCCCTTTGGAACTCCTAGATGGTTCCAGTGAGATCAAAAAGTTGCGTGGCTGATGAAGACTTTTCAAACTCTGTTTGGGTTGACCGTTCTATCAAGTTGCCGAGAATCAAATCAATGACTAGAACTTAAATTTGATTTAGTCTTTTCTTATTAGGATGTCCACACGTGATCTGGCATATTAACACTGATCTATAAGGTTCAAATTGGATTGGATTTTGGCATTAACCATAGCACTAGGAAATCCAATGCGCCAGCTTCTTAAGGAGTCCACGTCAGTCTTGGGTGTTGGACCAGTGTAGGGAGGTTGGCATTACATTAGCCAATTGCATTTGCTAGAAAAATTCCAATCTTCTATGTCAAATTTAAATTTTGATTCAAACCATTCGTTGTTTACATAGCTCACGCGTAGATCAGACATATAAAGGATAATGCTAGCATGCCTTCTAGACCAATCCAACTATCGAGCCAGTATAATGGAGATATGAGTTGTATAAAAGCGAACATTCTCCTACCTTCTGGAGATAGATCTTACATAGGAATTAGCTATTCAAATAACTAGCAAAATGATTATTCTTCTGGATAAACAGTTGTTGAATCTTTTAGCCACTGCTTCTTCCAGTAGGAAGGGAACTATGCTTGCATCTTCGACAACTCTATTTTTGTTTGTATGGAATGGAATTGCTAATGAGTATTGCCTACGACTTCTTAGAATAAGGTGACAATTCCTTTACAAATAAAAGATTCAGTATAGGGAGATGAAGCCACACATTCTCTGCCACTGGTCCAACACCTCTCATTTATGTACATTGCACCAGTCATAGTACCATCTTGAAATTGATTTTCACCCTTAATTTATCCAACATGGCTCTCAATGCATTTGGATTACGAATCATTTAGATCGCAACCATTAGAAAAAACTTTTATATCTTTGCAATATTGCTCCAATTAAAAACAACTAGCCTCCGGAACTAGCTTAAAAATTTGACTGAATCACATCAAGGGACCTTGACACTTGGCATAGTGATTCATTCATCAACAATGAATATGCACGGAAAAGGGCTTCGTTAGATTCAACTCCATGTGCAAGACACAACTGATCAAAAAAGATGATTCTCAAATACTGTGCGAGTGTGGATGTCAAATCAGTAGAAAATGCATTTGGGTGTGTCCTTGCAGAAAATAGAAACTTATGCCTTGATGCCCCACCATTGATCCTGGTAATACATTCAGCTACAATGAGTGTAGGGAAACAATTCATATCTCAAAACAACGACTCGACATAAATTTACAATACTCTGCAAATGACAACTTAGCAATTTAATCTGTCAAACAATGATAATCTGAATAAATTGCCTTTCACTTGCCCTTGAAAAGATATCAGATTATGTCTCGAGGCTCGATCCTTGATCCTGGTAGTATACTGACATACAGAGAGCATAAGAAGTCAACTTACTTGTTATAACGTTCAACCGACACCAAAATATTAACTTGCAAAGTGGATCCCTCCAAGAGAATCATTGCTGTGCATACTGAAATCTGAGTAAAACTCATTTGGATCTGACTTCATAAAGACATCAAATAAAAGACATAAGAGTTGAACTCCTGGATACGAATTCACTTTCACATGTACAAAACAAATTTTCAATTTACTTGTTATGATCCTCAACTGATCAATTAATATGAATCCACAAAGTCAGCCTTTTACCAACTTCTAATTTCAAAATCAGTGAAACTGCATAAACATGGTTTGGAATTGAATGGGCAAACTAATCAGATGGATTGGCACGTGTCTAGAAATCTCCATGGTAGCACATTTCCATTGTTAGTAAGCAACTTCATAATTCTGCACTTTCACATTTTGAGAATCAGAATTAATAGCAAACAGAATAGCCTTGGGAAAATTATTATATGAACTCATAGGGAAATGGAGATGGAGAATCTCTCTCTCGTGCCTACAACATCTCAGAACAATCCTTAGTTCATGAGAGTTAATCCGGTTAAAAATACAAGCATGAAAAGTAGGTCATTTGCTATAATCAGGCAATGCGCAAAATGCAGATTTAATTGAACACCTCCAAATGACCCTCTTCAAAACTCATCAAATTTGATATCTGAAAGTTGTGACCCATTACATCTACCCCATGATAGGTTTTTCACATGTTCCCCAATCGGTATCTCATGAAAATCACCAGGTCGCATTTTACTTGCACTTCATGTAGGCATCATCAAAGAGTTTTAGGGGTACTCACCTTGCCTTAGATAAGATAAGATAAATTTATTAATGTCCAACGGAAGACCAACAAGGGTCTATGGGACAGGAAACAAACAACCAAAAAACAAGAAACCAACGGACCACCAAACAGTGGTCGAGGGAATAACTAAAAGAACAAGGAACCAAACAAGAAGAAGTAGAGAACAAAGAACCACCAAGGCAAGGACTAGGGGTCCTTCCCGAGCGAAAATAAATCCAACACAGAAGGATAATGACCTGGAAGAATAAGGGTATGGAGTTGTCATCGTGATTTGCTGGTGGTCTGTCGCTGATGAGTAGAAGCACTGCGAGGTCTCATGGATCTGGAGTGACCGATGGTGGAGGCACATGAGGGTTGCTTCACACCCCGAGTCAGGGGTGAGGGGAGAAGAAATCTGTAATGAGTTGCTCGGTGACCAGCTTCTGGGGAAATAGAAGTTGCAGGGTATGGTCACGGAGCCGAACCGTCTCCCGTAACTAGAGTGTTAGACATCTCTGGTCAGAGTAGCAAAAGAAGTAAGTCAAGGAGCTGCAATCTCTGAATAAGCAATAGAATCTCCCTCTAATCTCATAGTATATTGGGCAGCGAAAAATGAAATGTGTCTCGGTCTCAATCTCAGATAATGTGCATAAACTGCAAATACGATCATCTCTGTCAATGTGATGACCAGTCTATGCTCCTAGACGGTGAGAGCCGCCTATGAAAGATCCCACCGCGATCCAGAGAGTATGGCATCAACGCTGTTATAAATATCTGGGTCGAACGATGATCCCATCCTAGATGTGTAAAAAGTGCTCAGCATAAAAAGCCAAATTTGAGAGTACCAACACACTCAACACAATGTAAGTTTGCAGAAGCTGATACTGATAACTAACTCTACAAAGAAGTCTTATGATGTAGATTCCAACATGTCATGCTTACAACAAACCTGTGGATAGAAGTTGGTCTTGTTAATGGATCTCTTGGAGAGGTCATTTAGATATTGTATATCCCTTCGGTTATAAGCGCCCATAATTGCCAACATATATTACAGTTGAATTTGATAACTACAATGGTCCACCATGGGATGAAGGGAGCCCAAAAACTATCCTAATACATCCGATAACATGTGTTAGACGTACATAAATACCACAACTACTGAATGAGCTATCACTATACAAAAATCACAATGCCTAACACTAGATAGAGCCACAATTGATACAGGTAAAATTGAAAGACAAGGCATCACCTTTACAATAGTCTCTATAGTCAAATCCCTGCAAGGCCTTCGCATAGAGCCCACCTTCTCTTTGAATGACTATTGCAAAAAAATAAAAAAAAATACATACAACATTATTAGAAAGAAAAAAGAACCTCACTTGCAATTGATCTAGTAGAAAGTTCAAGTATATGACATTACTTGCACAACCTCTTTTTAAGTACTATAGTTTAGATTTTTCCCTTCTTACATTTAGACAAATTTTTGTTGCTTACCAATTATAACTTTTTCTAACTTTTTCTCTTGTGCAGGACACAAACTCAAAAAAAATATTGTATTTACAATACTGTAACTTATTCTAATGTGTTCTAATACATTTCAATGCTACTTTTTTTGGGAGGATATGCAAAAAAATATATTGTACGTACAATACTATAACTTTAATTCATCCAAAATGAAAGTTGCTATATACAATACTTTCTTCTACAATAAAATATATTTACTAAAAAAAACTTTAGCACCTTTCATTTTATTATGTAGATTTTCAATTATACTTTTACATAAAAAAAACAAACCTATAAACAAACCCCTTGCACATTTTTTTTTTTTTTTTTTTAAAGTGCTAACATACAAATATTATTTACATCCCTACACTTACTTCCCTTAATATTTTGGAGGGATGTCTTTGTTTCCCATAGTACGACAACAGTTGTTTGTTAATGATTTGACGTAGTTATAAACAAATGAAGCACCCGCCCCAACGAATATATGGAAACCTGTGATTCATCATCGTCAAGTCTAAACACGTGAGCCACGCCATTGTATCACGCTTGCAATTTCCTCAAGGCAGAAATGGCTGGTGTACCCTCACAACCATTATCCGTTAATGTTTGCCCTAATCCGGTAACAAAATTTTGTTCAGCGATATCCATTTTTTGCCGCGTATTTTGTACCAGAAAATACGCTTGCTGTGCTAAATCAATTTAAACCAGGAAGATCAACAATGCCTTCCGCTGTCCACAGTTTGAATTGAAGTGTAAAAAATATTTAAGTTGGACGATTCGTATCATTACTTCTGAGCATTTAAGAAAAGACTTCTGCAACAAAAACAGTTCTATGGCAGAGAAGTTTTCTAAAATCTGTAACGAAGAACGAAAATCGAAGTCAAGTAAAAAGCAGAAGATTTTCCTTCAAATGCAGGAGATTTTTTAAATCTTTCTAGACTCTGCAAGTAATAAAAAACATTTAATTCGACGTTTCGTATCATTACTTCTGCGTATTTAAGAAAAGAAGTTCTGCAACAAATTCAGTTTTATGGCGGAGAATAAAATCTGTAATGGAAAGCGAAAATCCGAAGTCTCAAAGTAAAAAGCAGGAGATTTTCCTTCAAATGCAGGAGATTTCTGAAATCTTTCTCGATTCTGTGAGTAATATATATTTTTTAGTTTGACGGTTCCTATCATTACTTCTGAGTATTTAAGAAAAGAACTTCTGCAACAAATTCGCTTCTATGGCGGAGAAGTTCTCAAAAATCTCTAAAGAAAAGCTTAAAGCAAAGTCTCAAATTAAAAAGCAGAAGATTTTCCATCAAACGGAGCAGATTTTTGAAATCTTTCTGGATTTTTATTCAAAAACTTTACAAAGCACCTACACAATTAAGAGCAACTACACAAGCAAACTATTTTTCCTTCTCCGAAATTTAAAAAGCAGAATCCAAAACCCTCGCTGTTCTAGGTAGCCTCCACCACATCCAAAATTCGCCACGAAAGAGAGTTCGACGGATAGATCTACACCAAAGCAAAGATTTATTCAGCATAAGCAGTAAATTGTGAAGCATTTACACAATGCATTTGCGTCGAATACCTAACTGCAGCTACGACTGCGGCGGGGAGCTCTCCGCAACAGGATCCTTGTTCATACCGGATCCTCGTACTGGCGCAGCCGGAGAATTCGGCAAAGGCAAAGCCGAATCTTCATGACCCTCCGGCAGGGAGGCCACCGGCTTTCCCAAATCCGGCAGCTTCTCCGCCAAGAATTGCGAAGGCAGACCGACAGAAGGCTTTCGGCAATGGCGATTCGGTCGACCAGACATCCTGAGTATACAAATCTTACAAATCCTTCAAAAACGAAAGCCTACATCTGACAAAACCGAGCCAAAAAAACCAGGAATCTACTCACACAGATCATGATACCGAAGCGGGTGCTTAAATAGAGAGCTCTCCAGCAGGCGGCATCGCGGATTTGATCGAAGAATTTATTTAGGTTTTGAGAAATGTGATGGGAAATGTGGAAGATAAGGCAAGATATGATCCAAAACCCTGGCATTTCACCTTCTGAATCTTCTGACCGCCATTACGTGTCCCATCTAGTACTTCGTATTATTCACTTACACGTTTAGACCAGCGCTAACTTTAGTGGCGTCCAAGTTGAAAAATCTCATTCGGTTACTGTTAACATCTCTAGCTATGTTTCAGGGCAGTACATGTTCATAAAAGCTCTTGTCGGGGACAAAAATAGCGGAGCCTCTGAATATTTGGCCGACCGCCTTCCACGCCGGCCTGCTATTTTTGCTGTGTGAGGTTTCGTTCTCGAGAAGTCACTCATCACGTGGTATTTGAATGATTGGTCCACGGAAACTGGAGCCTGTCTTTTGGCTGCCACCTGTCCCTCTCATGTTTGATGTGAACGACCTTGTGACAGTGATAGAAAACGAATATCTTGGCCTTTTTCATTTGTACGAGACAGTTTTTTTGTGTTCTACGTTTTGCCACGTAATCAAAATCATTTACTCTTTGCCACGTAGTTGCCGAAATTGTTGTTATTATTTTAATCATGTGCGAGTTTCTTTTTAGGATTTTTTTTCATTTACATTACTACGGTAACTCTTTTGAGTTAGAAGACTATGATTTGAAATATTTGGGTAAAAACTTTGTACAGAATAAGTAAGTTGTTGCAAAATAAAATAAATCTACAAGTATTATAGGTACTATAAGTATAGGTACTATAAGTAGTGATCATGTGATAGGGAAGATTTTTTATTCATAAAGTTGTTTTAGCTATCTAATTTTGTTTTCTTTAGCATTCTTCATTGTGATAATGAATCATGGAGTGTGATTGGAAATTTCTATGATTTAGAATGTTGATGCAAAACGTTATCACAAAATAACATAATTATGATTTGTGAAAACTTAATATCATTAATTTAGGGAATTTTGACTAAGGTGATGTTTATCCTTCCCCTTTAAAATTATAATTTGAGATATTTGGATAAAGCTATTTATACACAATAAATTGTTGTAAAAAAAATTTCCAAAAAAAAAAAACTTAGGAGTGTTATATGAATAATTAAATAAATGAAATTAGTAATGAATTAAACAAATGTTAGAGAAGATAAATAGGGAACTTACAACTAGTCAAGAACATACCACTAACAACAAAGGCCAATATAGACCACTTACAACACAATAGCAAAACAACTAATAACCCACATCAATGGTGGGTAGAAATTTCACCCACAACTCGGGGAAGGGTTTGGGAAGAGGACGAAGAATGATCTTTCCTCCCCGACGCACAACAATCCAAAAAATATAATATAGCATATTCTGTGTTCCTCCCGAACTATTAAATTTTTCAATAATTCAAAATTTGCTTTAGTGAATAATTATCTAACGTCATGCAATGTATGTTTGTTATTTTGCAATTTTTTAGATGAATTTATGATTTATTACTAGCTTTCAAAGTGGACTCGTCCTAAAGAAATTTAAACATGCTCCTTGCTAATTATTTTGGATACTAATCATATTTTTTGAATATGCTCAAAAGTTGTAGACATGCACACAAGGTCCAACGTTTAACAAGAAAGACTCGAGGAGAGGAGCATAAATATGGAATGGTGGAGTAAGAAAGCAAGTTTGCCCAAAAAATGTGTGGTTTAAATTTATGCACACAAGGAATGAGGAAGGAAGATGAAATTTGGAATAATAGAGTGGGGAAGAAATGATAGAAAGTTGTAAACATGACATAGGGTCTAAAGTTCTATAAGCAATGAAGGAATTAAACAGGTACAATAGTCTAGGGAATCCATTTTTAATAATTGGAAACATGCATGTGTGATCTAACATTCCACTAATAATGGAGGAATTGAGAAGTAGAGGTTGGGATGTAGGTCACAAAGGTGGCAAACACTCATGTAAACTCCACATCTTTGTTAAAACATGGAAAATTGAGTAAACCCCCGCTCTCATATATATATATAT
>MU217044.1:13226-31050 GCA_018584345.1 Thuja plicata | reverse complement strand
AGCATATGTAAAAATACATATCGTCTATTGATAAAAAGAAACACCGCCACTTTTAACATCTTCTTTTAATTTTGAAGTGCATGCGATGTTATATATATTCATTTATAAAAACAATATATTAATAAAGAAATATAACTTAATTATAATATGTATTATAATTAGATTAAAACTAATTATAATATGTATTATAATTAAGTATTACTTTTATGAATATTCTATTAATTATTATTATTATTATTTTTAAAAAAAATAAATAATAATAACAATAAATTGTTTTTAATAAATAAAAATAATTACCAATGATTGTAAAAATAAATTTCTATCGACACTATATGCATATATAATCAAAAATATGCGCATACACGTCTTTTTTAGAATTTTATTTAAAACGCTTAAAGAACTTAAAATTTTTATAAGTCTTAGAATTTTAACAATTTGATATGCGGATTGCGCTATCATTAAAACTCTAAGTAAAACTTCGCAGAGTGGCGCCAAGTTTTTTTTAAAATAGTACAAAATAAGTTTATACTTTAAGCGACCAACCAAAAAAAATCCCTCTTTCGTTGATTTTGAAAGAACACGGAAGACTACTTGCAGTGCTACTTAAAACCCAAGATGCCACTCAAAACCAGAAACCAGAAGACAAGACACAAAATGAAAAAGAGAAAAACCAGAAAGGACTTGATGTTTAGTTACGAGAACAGAACAAT
Source organism: Thuja plicata (assembly GCA_018584345.1). Taxonomy (NCBI): domain Eukaryota; kingdom Viridiplantae; phylum Streptophyta; class Pinopsida; order Cupressales; family Cupressaceae; genus Thuja; species Thuja plicata. The sequence continues at coordinate 30,340 of MU217044.1, read as the reverse complement.
TAAAATCAAGGGATGACTGATTCCATCGAACAATATCCTAACCACAACATCGACATGCTTAGAGAAAAACTCCTAGCAATCAACTGAGAATTGCGTAGGGTTGCCCCAATTTTGGGGAATGCAAAATTAGGGACAACAGGAACAACCATGCCAACATCAGAGGTACTTCTCCGAACTAAAACACCAATCAAGGTAGCACTGGAACTTCTCATTTCATTCCTATTGCAGACTTCCAACCCATGACTAATTGGTGTAGATTGCACGACACAGGCTCTCATAACGAGGTGAACTGTGCCACACTAGAAAAGGTCATCATGATTTCCCAGCTGGAGAGACAACAAAATTCTGATCCTACTCCCTCAAAGCCTCCTATACAAGAGCCCACTCACGGTGCATTTACTTGTGAGACCATCTTCTTTGGAGCAGACAAATAAGACAAAGAGGAACCCAAACTACAGGGGTTCTTTGATGAATCTATTTTGGCCTTTGAGGCCAACACCTTCACCAACCCACAGACTCCCTACAACACTCAGAGTCAGGTTGGTAAAGGACCAGTTTACACACCCATGCCCCCCAAGGATACTCCTTCCCAGGAAAACATGACTAATTAGTTCATCCCTCCAAAAGGCCCTAGCTCTAACCAAGCTAAGGACCCGGCCGAGGGAAGCTACCCATTCCTAGGAGGAAGGTTTGATATCACAAAGGTGTTAGAATGAACTACCACCTCCATGACCTTGATGGAGGTTTTTTTGAACTGTCCCGAGCAGAAGTGTCTTCTGAAGCTCTTGGGAAACTTGGAAGTTGTTAGTCACCCACCCAAGACTGTCACTTTTGATGACGCTAACGCAGCTGTCTTCCAAGGAAATACTGAGGATCCTCCCTTCCTACTAGGTTTGAACATACAAGGAAAGAATATACATAATTTCCTGGTAGATTTTGGGGCTTCAGGAAACATCATGCCTTTATCCATATGCCAGAAGCTTGGATTCCACCCCACCCCATCTAACAGTGCAGTAATCCAGATGGATAAAACTACTATAAAAATGGTGGGTGAGCTGAAGAACATCTAGATTAAACTCATCCAGGATCCTAGGATAGCAAGCATGATTGACATCCAGGTGGTGGACATCCCAGAGACTTATGGGATGTTACTAAGTTGAAATTGGTCCAAGTCCCTAAACGAATATTTCTCGACCAACTTTTCCCACTTGTGGCTCCCTTGGGAGGGAGAATCTAACTAGATTTGGGTTGAAAGTGAGCCTCAGATGAAACATGCCCTCATCGAAGTGGGGAGGGTAAATGAAGTCCACTTCTCTATACTTCCCCAGGGGTGTACAAACCCCTTGAGATCTTAACATTTGATTTCACCCCCAGGGAGGACCCCATAGTTTCTTAGAGAACCCAGGACCTGGAACAAAAATTTAGGGTTAAGGTTAACTCTCAGAGTACCACAGTGACCCTCGCTACACTCTTGTCTGACACTTGGTGCTAGGTGCATTATCAGAAACATTCAGAGCTATAGTGTGTGCCTTGCCTTACCACTGCTACCTAGCACATCGATGTCCTCCAAAAGGAAGAACACATAGTTGATTCCCTGGGACCCAATACTTCTGTTGGTAGTGCCGCTTTGGCACTATTTGTTCAGGGATCCCAACCATAAATCTCTCTGGAGGCAAGCCTCACCCACATACCATCAGAACTAAAGGAAACTCCTCCCAACCTTCCCAGAGATAATCCAAAGACCACTTCATCTTCCTAGCTCCAGACAAAAAATGATGACTTGTGGACCCTTAATTTTGATGGGTCTCGATCCAAACAAAGCTATGGGGCCGGAGTGGAATTGATCAATCCATGAGGGAAATCCTTCCTTGTTTCCTATAGGCTATAGTTTGACTACATGAATAATGTCATAGAGTATGAGGCTTTGGTCCTTGGACTCTTATTTGCACTAAGGAATCACTCGCCTCTAATCCCTAGGTGATTTAGAGTTGATCGTCAAGCAAGTCCAAAGTCAATACACCTATCACGACAAAAGGTTGGCTGCATACCACAACTGGGCATGGAGCCTTATCAAATATTTTGATGCCTTTGGCATTGAACTTATCCCTTAGAGAGGGAATTATGTCTCGGATGCCCTTGCTATTTCTGCCATCACGCTTGAGCCAATGGCTAGCTCATGACTCCAGAAATTCTCTATTGAGATGGTCCCCACCCCGTCCATTCCAAACAACGTCACCAATTTTCAGGTCTTTGAGGATGATCAAGATATCCTAGCCTTTATGGCCAATGTTGGTGTCTTTGAGGACTAGATAGTGGAGGAGAGAGATCATGATGATACTAGACAGGGTAATGAAGATGACAGGATCATGGACCTAACAACCAACACCATCCCTAAGGGGATGGTTGCACTTGAACGAATCTTTGACTCGGGCCCTCGGGGCCAAGAAAAGATATTATCCTGCTCTGAGGGAGGAAAATTAAAAAAAGTGAACATCGACCAGGCCGATGAAGAAAAATGGATACACATTGGCACCTCCTACTCCCTAGAGGAGAAGGAGAAGATTCTCACAGTTCTTCAAGAATACATTGATGTAATCGTGTGGGGATATGAGGACTTGAAAACTTATGATGCATCCATTATGACTTATACTATCCCACTTAAACTTGACGCTAAACCTTTTCGGCAAAAGCAATGACTGGTCAACCCACTAATCAAGCCTCTGATTCATCCAGAGGTCCAAAAACTACTATCAGCCTGGATCATCTTTTCGATCTGGCATACTACATGGGTTGCCAACCTAGTCCCTATGAGGAAGAAAAGAGGTGAGATCTGCCTTTGCATGGATTTCTGAAATTTAAACAAAGCTTCCAAGAAAGATAATCACCCTCTCCCCTCATTGGATGAGGTATTGCAAATTGTGAACGGGTTACAAATGATGTCTTTCTTGGATGGGTACTCTGGGTATAACCGAGTCATGGTTAAATATGAGGATAGAGACAAAATGGTGTTTACCACCAAGTGGGGAATGTTTGCATACCATAGAATGCCCTTTGGCTTGATCAATATAGGGCCACATTTTAGAAGGCTATGGACATTGCATTTGAGGGCCTTGTGAACCTATGTATAATCATCTACATGAATGATTTGACCATCTTTTCCTGGGATAGGCATCATCATTCTGCCCACCTCACCCAGATTTGTGAGAGATGTCGCCGGTATGGAATATCCCTCAACCCTAAGAAATACATATTTGGGGTCACTAAAGGGAAGTTGCTTGGGCATATTGTCTTTGAGAAGGGTATATCCATTGACCCTGAGATAATTGAAGTGTTTCTAAACCTAAAAATTCCTGGTAGCAAGAAGGAAATGAGGTCTTTCTTTGGTAAGATCAATTTTGTCTAGCGGTTCATCTTAGGATTCACCAAGATCATCAAGCCACTCAATGAAATGATGAAGAAAGATACTAAGATTGAGTGGAGCCCTGAGGAAAAGCAGAAGTTGGCCCAAATTAAACAAATGATAATGGAGGCCCCAGTCTTGGCTAGTCCAGACTATTCCCTCCCCTTTTACATATATTCCTTTGCTTCACCGCATTTTGCCATGATAGTTTTGATCCAGAAGATCGGAAGGGAGGAACAACCAATAGCTTTCATGAGCTCCCCCTTTAAGAATGCCGAAGTCTGGTATTTACCTTTGGAAAAATAGGCCTTTTCTCTCGTCCATCCTATGAAGAAATTCTAGCATTATATTATCCGAAGAAAAGTGCATGCTATCATCCCGGACCAGGCAGTAAAATCCCTACTTATGCAGAGTGAATTGGGTGAAAGACGGGGGAAATGGATGACCATCCTTCAAGAGTATGATTTAAAAATGCAACCCATGAAGATAGTCTGAGGCCAGGGACTATGTAGAGCGATGGAAGAAGAGACTCCACAAATTGAATGTCAGGCATATACAATGGATTCCATCACTCAGGATCCTTGGTACACAGACCTAGTGTCCTTGTTGTTGAACAATAGATGCCCGGAGGGATTGCCTCCAAACAAACATCGCACCCTACAATTGAAAAGCACACACTTCATGATAAAAAATGCCATGCTTTTTCGCAAGAACTATGAGGGAGTGTAGCTCCGGTGCATTGATAGGGTTCAAGCTACAAAGATAATCAAAGAATTCCATGGGTAGTTTGAAACTGGGCATGGCTCAGCTTAAGCCACTGTGCATCAGATCCTCTAGGGTAGATATTATTGACCATGTATCTTTAAGGATGTCTACACTCACATCAGGAAATGCCACACTTTCCAGACACTAACACATCATGAGTGGAGCCCGGCTATGCCTTTGTAGCCGGTCTTCAAAGCTAGGCCTTTTTCCCAATGGACATAAGAATTTGTCAGGGAAATCAACCCCAAATCATCTGCCAACCATTGGTACATCTTGACTACTACCGATTATTGCACCCGGTGGTCTAAAGTGATCCCTTGTAAAAATAACATGGTAGATGTAGTCATAAAATTCCTAGAAGAAAATATCATCACATGATTTGGAATGCATTTTTCTATAGTATGTGACAATGGTCCAAAGTTTTCTTTGGCACAATTACTTGAATGGACCTATGATAGAAAGATCACTCTTAAGTTCTCCAACAACTATTACCCTAAGGGGAACGGTGTTGTTGAATTGACTAACAAAAAATTACTTGACGTGATCAAACATCTATTAGAACAAAATCCCTGGGACTAGCACCAAAAGCTTAGATTTACTCTCTATGTGGATCGTATCCAAATAAAGGTAGGCCTAGGGACTTCCCTGTTCCACCTAGTTTATGGCCAAAACCCAGCATTCCCCATTAACTTACAGATCTCAGTGTTGCAGTTCATGCAGGAATTCAGCAACTGGGACAACATCGTGGAAGTCCAGCTCCTAAATCTGGTGTGAATGGAAGAACAAAGAGACGCAGCCCTTGAACACTTTGCATGTCACCAAGCAGTAGTAAAATGATGGTTTGACTGAAGATTCCAATATAAGGCCTTTCAGATCTTGGACTTAGTCCTTTTGTGGGACAAGGCCCGAGAAAAGAAAGGAAAGCACACTAAATTCCAATGGCTCTGGCTTGGATCATACTTGATATCTGAGATCTACGAGGCAAATACTTATCTTCTTAGTACCATAACCAAAGAAGTTGTTCCATTTCCCATCAATGGATAGTTTCTCAAGAATTATTTTGAATGAGGTGAGTTTGTCCAAAATTGTATTTTATGTAAAGTCCTGCTTGTAAATATCCTTCCCGGTGCTCTATTTGGGGTACCTTGCCTTGTAAATATTTTGTTCACTATCCTCCAGGACTGCCCCTTTTCTTTTCATTTTGTTTTTTGGCTTCGTTATTTGTTTTCTAGGTTACCAATGTTTTTTCCTCCCTTTTGTAGACCAGTATGCCTCACGTAACATCTAGTCTCTGGGATGGTACCTTTTGCATTTTGGTGAGCTTGGAATCTATTGTTAGCATGGTGGAATTGGTTCACACTCTAGATTTATTTTGCAAGTTTGATAACAGGCTATGAGTAATCTTCATCAGAATTATCCCCTGGAAGTCTAGAAATCAGTTAAATCAAAATCAAAAGGAACAAGTAATCGGACACACTAAGAGTAGATCGATCGCACTAGTTTGTTGGCCCAAGTCTAAAAAACATTTAAATCCTTTTCGGGTCCAGAGTTTTCTTCCCTATTTTTCAATTTGAAGTGGATGGAAAGGTTAAAGAAGTATCACCATTAAAATTATCTAAGCTTGAGCTTAATGGTGAAAGGAGTACCACCTTCCCATCCAAGAAAATAAAAGAAAGGAAAGAACTAAAGAAGGGAGGAATTCTGATATTCGGGGGAAACAAGAAGAGTTGATGACTTTGGTTTGATATATTTAGTGCCTATTCTCTACTTCTCCCAGAGGTCATCGACTTGATTTTATTTCAAAGAACACACCCTACAATTGACAAAATACCAAGGATTGAATCATTTATGGACCAAATTTTCTCAGAGGCTTCGCACCTTGCGAACAGGATGCTCCAAGTAATAATAGATTCTGGTTTTGCTAACTAGAGATTCTACAGTTCTCAAATGCGCTAAGGAATTCGTCCCAGATAGTTGCCATTTGTTTTGCACTACATACTCATCCCTACATTTTGTGGGAAAAATGTTGGGTCCCCCTTTTTTTACTTTGGCTCCTGCCTTGCTTTCTTTTTCTTTGTTTTCCCTCTGGGATTTTCTTCTGCGAGGTTTGTTTTCCTTTCTACTTTTGGCTTCTTGTGTCTTCGAGACCCGCTCCCAGATTTTTTCCTTCCTAGAGCCAGATTTTGGACCCCAGGATTCTTTGCCATGATGTCTTCTTTTTTTGAGGAGGTATGGTTGTGTGGAATCCCTGAGCCTAGACTCTAGGTGTTTTCCTGTTCTGGAGTCTGTAGAAAACAATACAACTTGTTTTTACCCTAGCAGTATAAATAGAAGTTACCTGTCATTTTCATAGTTATCGTGATTAAAATACTTGGTGCATTCAGAGAAAATTAAGGCAAATTAAGGTGAATTAAACAAATTTTTCTCCCATGCTTAGTGGTTGATTTCTAGTGGTTTGCAGTGCTTTCTCATGGTGATTCTCAAGGCTAACTCATTGTAGGACGTGCTCTCCTTCCCCGTTGCTTCTATGGTTTTAGGTTGCCAACATCACACTCTCACCATGTTAGAGGCATCTGCATCCTCTCCACTTGGGAGTCTAGATCTCCCCACTGCGGCAGTCACTAGGACAGTTGTCAGGACTAAGATAGAGAGGGCCTTGGAAAAGCTTCCCCTGACCATGAAGTACTTGAAGGAAAACACTATCAGAGGATCAAAGATTGAGTCCAATGTTCAGTTGATCACTGACACCAGTGTCAGAATGTGGGTGGAAATGCAAGCCTTGGTAAAATTGATGTATATCCAATGAATGGCCGGAGACCCATTAGCTGTCAATATCAAAAATTTTGGGATTCTGAAGGCTGCTTGCTTCCCATGTTCTGTGTAAGGCCTAGAAATTATTCTTCCTCTAGCCACACACTACAATTTGCCTGTCTGGGCCGTCATGGTCACTACGTCAGTTCCAACTAGATATCCAAGTCCTATGGTGTCTTTAGACACCACAAATTTTTAGTCTGGTTTGGGAATTCCCCAGTTTGATCATGCAGCCATCATCACCCAGTCCCTAGCCCTCCAGGAATTTATGGATTTAGAACACATGGCCTAGAAATATCTAAAAAACAACTGGCTGAAGACACTAAAGAAAGAATTCAAAAGGATGAAGATGGAAATCCCCCGATCAAAATTCAAGGAAAGCATACAGATGGGGATCATAGCATTGTGTAGGATCTTTGGACAACCCCATGCCCAAGAATTCTTGGCATGGATGTACTACTTCTTGCTTGGTATCTCTTCCGGTGAGTAATACTTTGATTGGGACACCATCATCTCAAAACATGTGGGCTCCCAGCTCCTCCAAGTGACCTGGACCTCCAAATTCTACATGACATCCTACATTCTCTAAGCCCTAGCATAACAATTTCCTATCACAAATAGGCTACTCACAACAGGTGTACTCAGGGTTGGTCTAGGCCAGAAGGCTCCCTGGGATTATTTCCCACAAATCTAATGGGAGGCTAGTTTCCTCAGCTTCTGCCGAGTAAATGATGCCTTCATTTACTACAATCTCCTCACGCCTACCAAGGATGTCGGGTACCACCTCTCCAAGGAGGAAATGGATTTGGTCAAAATTTATGGCCACTATTACATTCAGTTCTAGTAGCACACTTATATTTGGGTTACCGGCTTTTATGGGAAACCTTATTTGTTTCCCAAGCACTGCAGGAACAAAATAATTCTTTTGGAGTACTGCTGACAAATTTTGAAACTGCATGCCCTCTTCACGGTAAAGAAGGTAATAAATTTTTCATTCGCAGTCACCTGTGGGAATTACTCATGTAGTCTAACTACGGCAAGAGAGGCAGACATCAAGCTTAAAATCTTAGGCTTAAATGAATTCTATCTAGTGCAGAAGAACTTTGATCCGCTAAGAAAAATAGCAAAAAAACCTCCCCAGGTATCAGAGCCCCATGCATTTCACATGGAGGATTTTTGGGAAGATTGCTAGGATGATTTTGAAGTCTGGAGCTGGCACTTCATCCAGATGACAATGGGGATGATGGAGAGGCTGAAGCTTCAAAAATTCTCGAATGACTTTTTGGACACTGGGTCCATGGTGGACCCACAATACAAAGAAAAGGTAGTAGACAAGATGGCTCTCCCTCCAGTGGACTGGAATGCCCAGGAAGGTCCAAAAATTGAAGATCTCACCCATGACGTAGTCAAACGCAGCCACACATATTTTAAAAAGGCATGCCCAAGGAGAACACGAAAATTTGGTCCATTTGTGAGGGGCTCAACTTCCAGGGCCAGAACCTCCTCACAAGGGGAGGATAGTGGAAAAAGGATAATGGGGACCCAATCGCAAGCCCCATCAGCAACCCCCATAGTAGAGAAAATGCAACAGACGTTGGCAGTCTCCCAACAAATGAAAGATAAGTTAATCATGTGGTTGGCCACCCCAGCATGTATGACTAGACTTGTCCATCCTCCCTCTTCCCCTTCATTGGTAGCATTGATGGTCTAAGCCACAAGGACCGGAGTGGAGGAGGAGCGGGTAGCTATGATGGATTCAGGGCCCCCTTTGATAACTAGGAGAAAGAAAAAGAAGACTAACTCTCAACCAAAGGCAGAGCCAGAACTTGGGATGCCAAGAATCCAAGAAATATAGATTCTTTCTTTTGACTCTCTAGAGCTGGACAAAGGACTCAAGGATATCCCAGAGAGCTCCCCTCCCCATGACAAATTTAATGATTTATTTGGGACTGATGAATTTGGGAACTTGTAGGGAGATATCAGGAGGGTAGTTGAAGAGATAACTACCCAAGAGAAAATGATGGCCCCTCTTGGAAGAAACATCCCAGAGAAGGAAGTTGCCCAAAAATAGAAAACCCAGGTAGAGGGAGCAGAGGAACAAGAACAACTGAACATCTCTGAAGTCCCAGAGATACAGGTAGTAACTACGGGGGGTAGGCAAACATAGGATAAGAAAACAACATCAGTTGGGGAAACTAGACTGATAGGATCAACAGTGATCCCAACTGCCATATTCCAAGTGCCACCTCCAAGGGTAACAATTGGTGAGGTAATTACACCGGCTTAAACATTGAATCTTTGCCCGATACCTCCACTACCTCTAGAGAACGCACCAATTAAAGAAGACATTCCAAAAAAGGAGGCTAATTAATAAAATCAGTAGTGTGGGGAACAAAACCCCGTGGAAAAAGATGTTGATCCCACAATGCTAAGCGTTTAAATGTCGGGGTAGATAATACAAGCACTATCGAGACAAATCTTGCCGGTGGGTCTGAAAACACAAGAAAGGAGTCAGGGATGGCTCACAACACTAGAGAAACACAACAAAATCCAAGAGGGGGAGAACAGTAATGAACACTGGAAAAAAAGCCACCCCTATCACCATAATGGTTGGTAGAGTCCCAGAAGAGGAAGGCCCTAGCAACACCTAAGGCCCATCTCTCATTGGTGGAGATGATGGCCCAAACAAAGAATCCTCCCAAGGAAAAAAAATCTCAAACAATCCATACTCTTCAGACTAGGCCGAGAGGAGATATAATTGTGGTGATCGCAACACCTTCCTCGGATATAGAGAAAGCCACGGCTAAGGTCGATGAATACTCTATCATTGAAGTATCACTAGGGAAGAGAGGAAAATAGGGTGAGTTAGACCTGTTAAAAGAAGCGACCAAGGTGGTGGAGGCTCGCTATGAAAAGGAGGCCCATAATTTAAGGGCAGAAAAAGAAAAGAATGCAAACCTCATGGGGCTACTGATAGAGCTTGCACAACCTATTACTACCATTCCGTAGATGTCTGCACATCTGGGGCACCACTCCCTCAGGGTGACATAGATTCACTAAGGGCGATGAAAAGAAAGGCCCAGGCAGTTGATGAATGGGTTACATAATAGGTTGAAAACATCTAACATTTCTTAGTATCCACACTCCCAGACTTATAGGTGGCTAGCAATGTCCTACATCAGGCCGAAACTACTATCTCCATCTAGGAGGGAGACATTGAAAACTATGAAGCATGGAAGGTTAAGTTGGAAGAACTCATCAGCATCGGAGAAGAAGTTGTCTCCGAGGCAAGAATTTTGGGAGAGGATTATTTTGAATTTGTTCACACCCAGCACTCCAGAATTGACCTCACATTGGGGGTAATCGAGCAAGTGGTAGGGACCTTGCACAACAAAGCCCAAGAAGCTAAATATTCTTTTAATTTGTACAAGTCATTTATCTCAAAGGTCTCTGGAGCTGATCCCTTTAGCATTGAATCATGCACTCCGGAGGAGTATGTTGTGGGAGAATTCGACGAGATAATGGAGTCTCGGTATGGATCCTTGGAGGGGATATATGGAGAAAAAATGACATGGATAACTTGCATGGTGCTCCAAGGTCATGATGCAGCAAAGATGGCCAAAAAATTAAAGACAAATGTTCCAGATCTAGGTGAACAGGTAGATGTGGCCAAGTACTACCGGGTTGGCCTCAAGGATATCCACGAAGATGGGATCGCTTGACTACTACAAACCTTTAATGATACCAAGGAACAATAAAATTCTCTGGGTTCTAGAGATGATTATCAGGAGATGTATTTTTTATTTATTTATTCTTTAGGGAGTGTAAGCTTCCAGATCCTAAAATTCCCGATCCCACAGTTTTGTATTCTTTCAGCAACCAGTGTCTTAGTTCCCAAAGTTGACCAATCACTATCAGATGGTTAATGAAAGTGTTAGGAAGCAGGTAACTACAATAAGGCACATTAGCTTAGAAGATGATTTTGACAAGTGGTCTTCCCAAGGCACCGCTCCAAAATAACACCTGGCGCATCGGAGACAAAAATCCACTTTCCCATTAATGAGACATGTAGCCTCGATCCCCAGGGGATCAAATTTCTTCTACTTTCTCTCTGGCTCTCTTCTCAAGGCTAATTCTTCCACTCCACCTTTCTTGTCTCATTCTTCTAACATGTCAAACCTTTTCCATCTTGAGGTCTTTGTAGCGTGGTACAGGTAGTACCAGCCACCAAAAATTGTATTGTATTATTTAAAGGGTAAAATGAGTTAGGTTAAAATTAGGGAAAACCTGTGTATAAATAATAAGTCTGACCTCATTCCAAGGGTTGGAAAAATTTATGATTTTTTAGTCCATAGCTAATAGCATTTCAGTTTTATCAGTTCTTAGTTGCAGAGCTCAATGCTCCTTAGTTATTTAGAAGCTTTCAGTAGTTAAATGCTCCCCTAGAGCCACCATTATTGTACACACCAGTGCTTTCTGGAAACATGTTAACGAAGAAGGAAGGGTTCTATCAATGATGTATTTAGCATTCTGATCTCTGGATTAATGGTATTTTTTGTTGTATGTTATTTATGTCCCATGCTCTGATATTTTAAGTAGATTAATGACCTTCTTTTTCCTCGCTATTGATTAAATATGAATGTATGGTTCTATACTTCTTCAGTATTTAGTGTAGCATGTTAGAGCTTGGTTGATGTTTAGAATGTTTGACATAACTATAGGTAGATGAAATATTTCTAACCCTTCAATATATTTTGAAGTTTATTTGGTAAAGATAGTGAATGCTTGCAGGAAACCCCACTTACTTCAATCCCTAGAGAAGATGATCCAAGATAATCAACTATCCCCCCAAACAAAATAATCACATTCCCAACTAAGCTCCTGCACTGTCGAGACCTGACTCTCATGTGCTTGAAGGCCCGGGGAATCTCATATTTCCCTAGACAACCTTTACAGGCGGAGTTGGCTAGTACCCTGGTACCCGGTGACAACTTACATCTATTGGTGGACCCAGTCACAAAGTCCCATCAACACAAGTGAGATATGATCTTGGAAAATACATGAGGTAAGCAATGATATATGTTCAATTTGTTGTATATATTGTAAAGTCTTGTGTTTACATATTTTTGTGTCTTGAATGTCTTGTAGGTCGTTGTCATCTAAAGAAATCTATAAAGTAGATATAAAATATTGGAAGAGAAGAATTCCTCATCTAATGTGTGAAATGCAAAAGTGTCTACCTTCAACCTTTTTCAATGCACAAGAACACTACCTCATACACCAAGTTGAGGAGATTGAATTGTGTGGACCCGTACACACTTGGTCAATGTGGATGGTTCAGAGGAACTTAAAATTTTTGAAGGCTTTGGTTTGACAAAGAGCACGTCTCGAGGGTTCTATGATGGAGGAATATATGGTTTACTAGACTATGATGTACGTTACTGAATATCTTCCTAAGCTTTTAGCAAAGATCCATATAGATCAAATTTGGGATCTCGACACCATTACAAATTCTAAGGGGAGTACGTGGCGGGGAAAGGTAGAATGAGGAAAGTGAGAGGTAATAAATTATAAGATGTTATTGTAGCTGTTAATTAATTCTTAATCTTCAAAATTAATCGGTTTTAATTTGTCTATTTATTTTTTGTATAGCTACTTGAGAGTGGGATGCAATACATTTGTATATTGCAAACAATCAAGATTGGATGACAGTATAGATTGAACGATGTCATCATTTAGGTCGCATATTAGCATGGGAACCTATGTCTTCATTGGTTAATGAAGCTCATCGTAATAGAGATCCAAATTTTACGCAAAGGGAAATAGATTTAGCACATGGTTTAAGAGATTTCCAGGTACGTATAAATTTGTTAATCACCTGTACATTTATGAACAATCGATGAAATAATTTATACATGATTGACATATTTTTGTAGGTCAAACACCACAAGGCTATGTTTTGCAATGGTCATAAATTTCGCATCAAAAAGTTGGATGACACAAAGAAAACTTTTGATTCTGGGATAAGTGCACTCTTTCAAGTGACTAATATTTCATCTAGAAATGACTTACATCCTCGAGAGTCTGAAAATTGATACTATGGAATTTTGGATGATATACTTGAGTGTGACTTTAATTCCTTTAGATTAGTTCTCTTGGTCATCAGATGGTACAGGCTATGAATTAATCAAAATGATCCTGATAGAATTGTTATTGAAAATGACAATGGAGTGCAGGTAGCAGCAAATAGGTATTTTTCAGATGTGTCTTCCTCGAGAGAAGGAAATATAGGAATGGAATAAGAAAGTGAGTCATGTAGTATGTCTGAATTAGGAAGATCAACTACAGCTCAAAAGACTCAAAGGAAATTCAATAAATGCATGAAATTTTTCCTTTCTCATGGGGGGTCATGTTATTATGATGATGAGAGAAAAGGCGACATCGAGGTGCCCTCTAGGTACCAATATCTATAGAAACAATGGGTCCCTAAGGAACTTCCTAGAATAAACACTAATTTTAGTGTTAAAGGCAAGATATATCACATTGCACCATCATCAATACATGGTTTGGGCCTATTTTCCATGGATGGCATAAAGGTCTCTTACAACAAAGTTGTCAAATTGATGGAGTATGTTGGACCTTGTTACGATTACAAAATTTGGATGCGAATTGTTCAATATAAACAAAGTATGCATAGGTATGCACTCTCGGGAAATTATATTCAACAAAAAGAAAATGACCAAAGTAAAAGAGTGGCTATATACATTGACAAAAGGCCAAAAGCACCAGGGAATATTATAGGTTTTATAAATAGCATGCGACCTCTGTCAACTATCAAGAAACCCGATTGCATATTTGAGATGCGCAGGGGAAATCATGTATTTGTATGTGTGATAAAATCAATAAGTGTAGGGGAAGAGCTACTTATTGATTACAATTTGAATTGCATAGATACAAACAATGTCACTATCATGGGGGTGCAGATACATACTATGTACCATTAAATAATTGAGTTTTTTTTCCAGCAACATTTAGAGAGTCTCCTCACCATCCACTTCATCTCCATTATCATCTTCTAGTGAAATTTATTAATCTAGTCCTTTCTAATTATTGGTTAACTTTAAATAATAACACAGGGCCACAATATGGAGAAAACACATAGAGGGGACAATGATGATCCTGCATGCACTTCTTCCTAGCAGGTAAACCTCTTTGTTATTGTACTACACCTTAGATAGAATCAAAATGTTAAATAGTGCTTTTTATTATATTCTTTTCATCACTGTTTCAGATTAATTCTAATAGTGTTACTAATATTGTTGGCATAGACAGGTGGTCAGTAGAGAAAGGGAAAGGAACCCGTAGTCCCTCAGGAGGAGTCCTTTGACGAGGACCTAGATGTTGATTTTAGTATTTGTGATGACTCGGCCTCTGCAATTAAAAAATGCCTCCAAAAAAATGGAAAAAGAGTGGCTCAATTGGCATCTATATTCCCTTTGACTCCTGAGTCACAAAAGAGGGCAACTAAATTGATGCACCTATCTCAAAATTATAGAGTAAGTATTATTGTAATTTTTAATTATAACAAAAGTTCAATAATAGTTTTTATGTTATACTAGTCTTTTATGTCATTAAAAAATAAACGGATGCGTTGCTTTTACAACTTTTTCTGCATAATTTTGATCCTCATGACCATGATGAGGGTACTACAACTGCTTCAGGTAGATCGCATGTTGGACTATTTTTTTTACTCTCTAACAATATTGTCCATGCTAATCACTGCTTTTATTCTTCTCTAACAATCTTATTCTTCAACACGTGTCAATGATCATTTACTATCACCACCTCATACAATGGAAGGCTCAGATGTACTGCGTCCTACAATGTCAGAAACACATAGCATGCCCATAGACACCATGGCACCACCTACTCGTACAAAATTTTTATTTTCTCTATCATTATATATATGTTTATTTCCCTTGAAGTATTCTTTCTTAGGGGCATTTCATAATGGATCCAATTTATGCAACAAGAGATGCATCACTTGATGGTGAATTTCCTAGATGTACTTGTATTCCTTGTATGGGAACAGAGAAGGATTGCATATTTCTTGTGAGAAACAAAGGAGTTCCCTTAAAAATAGAAAAACCTCCAGGTACTTTAAAGATTGGACCTTTCTTTTACTATAATATTGTAGGTTAATTATACCTTGCACTCAATATGAGAAGGTTACATCTATTGTATTCTTATTTTATACTATTATATCCTTCGACTAATGATCCCATGATTATTTTGCAGGGAATGCTATTTTTTATGATAAACTTAGTGATGAGTGTTTGCGGATATTCGGGCCCACCATCTATACAGGGTGGAACATCATATCCGAACTAAAACCCCAATCCACTATTCTGATTTCATATCATTGCTAAGATAGTTATCATTACATCCATTTCTTAAACTATATTAAAGGTAATTACTAATTTCACTTGATTTTTGAATATAACACTATTTTTTTTCTTAAAAGGTGGAAAAACCAATATATGAAGTTAAAGGATGCTCTCGTAGAGAGTATGACAAACTTATTTGGACCTCCTGCATTTGAGAAGGGTAAGCTCCTTCAGAAAGTCAGGATATGTTTGAGGTATATTAGGGACCAATACAGCTGTACATTCTCCAAAATCCTGAAGTACCAACGCCCCCCTTGCATTCCTGATTTTGAGTGGCAAAAACTTATTATGGATGCGAACGAGAAAAATGAAATAAAAGAGGAAATACACCACCAGACCACAGAAGAAGGTATGTGATACTATTAAGAATGTAATTGTGTACTAAATACTCTTCATATTTATATGAACTAACATATTTCAATCTCTTCATAGATTGCTTGACACATCAAAGGAAACAAAGGCAAGACTACAAAAGCACGGGCAACACAAGCTAGGCTCTGGCGGTTATTCCAAACTTGCTGCATGAATTGTAAGTGCTAATATTGTCAAAATTAAATGAGGAAAAATACAATCTGTAGATGGATTTTAACACTGAAAATAATAATTTGATCTTTATAATATTTATTTATAATTTGCAATATTTTTTGTTTTGATTAAACAATGAAATAAAATTTGACGATACCAAGCAAAAATGTAGGGCATAGAGTTCAATATAAGTTTGACAAAAGAGGACAAGAGAATTGGCTTCCAACAAGGCTAAAAAGCCATGGCAGAAAGAATAAGAAGTGCACAAGGTTCTACTAATGGATCCATCGCGGTAAGTAAGCTAAATATATGATATTTCAAATTTAATTATTTACTAATTAGTTTATTTGATGTTAAGTTGCAACATAAAGTAAGTAAATTTGTTTTAAGTAAGAAAACAATGATAACATGCCTGCGTATGAAATTGAAATGCAGCCTCCTAATTCTAGCTATACACAACCTGTGCGTGAGGATGACAATGAGGATGTGCATCAGAGTGATGGAGGTATACATTTTCTATTTAATTTTTATATGTAACTATTAATACAAGTAAACATCTTAAATTGATTGGTTTAGTAATACAAATTTCATTGCAATTGGTGTTTGGATTAATGTAACAATTTGTATTGCAACTGTAGAGAGTGTAGAGGTCGCTGTTAATGAGCAGGTTGAGGTTGAGGCCGAGGCCAGAAAAACTGATCTCGATGTTGATGATCTGACTAGATCAGGTAAAGAGCTATATGATTATGACCTTTAAAGTACTGAAATACTTTAAAATGTTTTTAATTATAATAAAATATTTTTAATTTAACCCTTTTATATGTTATTACATATGAGCCCCCTTTTTCATCAACAAAGAACTAGGTGTGCATTGAGATCTAATGAGAGGGGAGATGATCATGCTGATATCGATGTTCCTCTTAGTGATTGCTTCTTAAAAAAGAGAAATCAAAAGAAAAAAAAAAGAAATGATTGTCATCTATG
This sequence comes from Thuja plicata, assembly GCA_018584345.1. Classification (NCBI taxonomy): domain Eukaryota; kingdom Viridiplantae; phylum Streptophyta; class Pinopsida; order Cupressales; family Cupressaceae; genus Thuja; species Thuja plicata. Next base: position 13,408 of record MU217044.1, on the reverse strand, counting down.
CACCTTAATTGATAATGACTGATTTTTATATGCCAATGAATTTAATTATGTGCTATTGAATGTTCATAAATTTTATAATGTGTTAATGAATGTTAGATCTTATTAATGGATGAAATAATGAATGAATGTTAGATGTTAACAGGGAATTTATAGTGATGTTAGGGGGGGAAGGGGGGGGGGGG
>MU217042.1:267422-278920 GCA_018584345.1 Thuja plicata | reverse complement strand
ATTTTTGGAAGACCTTATGGAGAAGATTGGGAACTAATTTGTCCCACAGTTCTGCCTACCATCCTCAAACAGATGGTCAGACAGAAGTTATCAACAAAGTGCTGGGAAACTTGCTTAGATGCTTAACAAAGGAGTATGGACAAGCCTGGGATCAAGTGTTACCACAGGCAGAATTTGCTTATAATGATATTGTTAACAGGACTACAGGGAAAAGCCCATTTCAAATTGTATATGGGATGCATCCACATGGAGTTTGTGAACTCAGAGAGTTAAAAGGATAGGAAGTGATAAGTGGACATGCTGATGACTTTACACAGTCTATGAAGGAGATACATGATCAGGTGAAGAGGAATCTGATTGAGGCAAATCAGACATTAAAAGAGAAGATAGATGAAGGAAGGAGAGAAGTTCAATTTCAAATTGGAGATCTTGTAATGGTACATCTGAACAAAGCCAGATTATAGAAGGGGATTCCTACTAAGCTGCAAATGAGGAGAATAGGTCCCTGCAAGATATTGGAGAAATATGGGCAGAATGCCTATAAAATTGATTTACCTAACGATTGGGATATATCACCTATTTTTAATGTACAAGATCTTATTCCATACAGAGGACCAGTGATGCCTGAGATTACTCAAAAGATGGAAGTAGGAAATGATGTTCAAGATATACGGGTCAAAACTAAGTCAAAGTTGTAAGTAGAGAAAATCCTGGATTCATGAGTTAAGAAGACAACTCGACGAAGGGTATACAGAGAATACCTTGTCAAATGGTTAGGGTTACCAGAAGCAGAAGCGACATGGATGGACGAAGAAGACTACAGAAAATAAGGAATTAGTTTGGCATTGTTGCCAACTAATTCAAACTAATTTTTCCTTCTCAGAGGGGGGAGTATGGTGTAGAGCACCCTAGGGTTTTTTTCTCCAAGCCCTAGTAATTGTCAGAGTGATCATGGAGCAGATCACGGTTAGCACTTAGTTCTATTTTGGTTAGCAACTTTCCTAAACACTAACAGCTTCAGCGTCTTAACTCCTAGCGCAAGAGCGGGCTGGTTACATTATGCTTATCACACAGTCGCAGGTGATCGACGATCAGGTTGAAACAGGTTGCGATGATGTGATGATAGTGTATTGCAAAGTCGCAGGTGATCGACGGTTAGTTTGAAACAGGGTGCGATGACGCGACAATAGTGTATCGCAAGGTAGTAGGGGATCGATAGTCAATTGGAAATAGGGTGCGATAATGTGATGATAGTGTATCACGAGGTTGGCAGGTGATCGGCGGTTAACTTGAAATGGTTGCTACGCTTCGATAACGGTTACATCAGTCTATCGCAAGGTCGCAGGTTAACTGGTAGTTAGTTTTATAAGTGTTGCAAGAACATGAAAATAATGTGTCGCAAGGTTGCCATGCATGGTTATTAAGACTCGCGACATTGCGATTAACATTCGGAGTAAGGTAAGTGTATGATCGGGAACCTAGCCGAGAAAGAGTTACGATGCCGCAGTTAGAATAAGAAAATAGGTTGACTTGTCAACATCATAGAGGGAAGTTAAAAAGTCACAGACACGGAGGAAAATGATGTCCACGTTGACAACCATGCTGAGGATGATATTGATGACAGTTGCAGGAGGAAGACGAAGAGCCGAGGTAGTTAGAATCCTCAGGCGGACAAGTAACCTAAAAATGGTTACGATCAAGAAGAGGCCAATTTTATAAAATCAAGGAAGGAACCATTTTGGAGGTGGTTGGAGAAATTAGAGACTTAGCAGACTAGCAAAGAAGATTTAAGTTTACATTGTATTTTTTGGGTTTTCATTAAAGAATAGTTTCCTGTGTTCTGTGTGTGCTTCTGTTGTGTACAGACTGCTGTAGAGTAGCATTTTGAATTCAGTTAAGTACCATGGATGCTTTTTGACTCTTATAATTTATCCTATGGAGTGTGACCATCAAAAAGCATCCCTCATGTATTTTTATTCTGCTTTTGTGTTTGTGTTTGAGAAGAGGCTAGCCAAAAATTTAATCAAGTCCTAGGCGAGAAAAAGGGCCTGGCTAGAGAACTTGTAGGAGAGAGAGATAGAAGGAGAAAGGTGCATGACCGACTTTATTCAGTCATGGAGAGAAAGATAAGGTAAAGAGTGGAACATTTTTGGTGGGTAGGAAACCTAGGAGAGAGGGAGTATAGAAATCCTTCTAGTTAGGGTCTGTGAGTAACCCTAAGAGACTCAAGTGTGAGTCTAGAGGATCCTGAAGTGAACAGGGTCCAAAGGGAGATTCCTAAGAGAGAGTAGGATTCTAGAAGAGAAAGGTGACCTCCCCATTAGATGTATTCTTTTCTTCCTTCTTGTGAATCTATTTTTAATGCTGGGCTAACTTACATGGTTTATCCAAAACCGTTGATGACTATTAAAGGTTGTCCTCGCATACTATCAAAGGTAAACCTCTGGAATCTTTAGAATCTTTCAATGATCAAGATTCGATAGCTCACACCTATTGTACAAGGAATAAACCTCAATGTAATCTAGTGGTTCCTACTTCTTTACCACCTTCTCAACCCATTCTTCCTCCTCCACCCCATCTTCATAGCATGGATTATGATATGATAAACCAATTGTGCAATACCCTTGCCAAGATTATTTTATGGGAGCTTCTTCAAACTTCACCTACCTACCATGAAGCCTTCAAAAAATCTCTAGCAACTCTTCCCACTCCACCTCCTAATCAAGAAAACATAAATGCCTTCCTACAATGCATGCATGTTACCCCAGGTCCTCCTGACATTCTATTTAATCAAAAGGATTTACCTTCTCAAGAAGTTCTAAAGCAATATGATGCCCTTATGGTTGCTGTTACTATCAATAAGAGTATCATTCATAGGACCTTGATTGATAATGTATCTGGGCTTAATATTTGTAGCATGGACATGCTCAAATATGTTAAAACTGATCTTTCAACTATTCAACCTGATAATAATCCTATACGTGGCTTTGATAACATTGATAAGAACACTTTGGGCATCATTACCTTACCTATTAAAGTAGGTCCACTCATCCTAAATACTCCTTTTCATGTTATGCCTGGATCTCTTTGTTATAACCTCCTTTTGGGTAGACCTTGGTTGCATGAGATGCATGTTGTTCCTTCCACCCTTCACCGTAAAGTCAAATTTATTCACAACAACATGGTGTATACACTTCCTGTAGATGATGCACCAAATCCTTGTTTGAATATTCAAACCCACAATACTCCTATTCCTAATAGTAATCCTTCTTCCTCTAATGCTCTTCCTCGAGATGATTGGGGAACCTTGACTTTTAATCCTACCTTTATTGGAGAATATAAGGTTTTTGATCTTGATTTTATGAAGCAACACAGAGAGTTTGAACAACGAGCTTTTGCTTCTACTTCTCATTACCTTCGTAATAACTTTGTCAATGCTTCTACCCACTATTAATCTATCAAACCTACTAGTAATGACATAGTGACTACTGAAGTTCCATTGAATCCTTGTGATATGGCTTGTTTTTATGGTCCTTATCATTTACTAGTTAAACAAGGATTCCATGGTCAAGGATGTGGTAAGCATAAACAGGGAATCCAAATGCCCTTACAGAATGGGGGGCATGAGAATTCTTATGGATTAGGATTTAATCCTCAACAACACATCAATAACAATATCTCAAATAATACTTCAAAATATGATGAACCTATGAAGGAATTTGACCAAGAAGTTCTTTTGCCTAAACTTCTTCGTGCTAAGATGATTACTAGACCTAAATGCAAAAAGAAACATAGTCCACACTTGAAGACTCTTCCTTTTTCTGTGTATCATAGATTTCATGATCACTCTACTAATGAATGTCATGCTTTACATTATAATATTAGGCAACTCATTGATAGTAAAGTTATTTCTATTTCATGTGGCAATGAGCTTTATTTTAGTCCTACTTTCTCTAAATAACATTTATGTTCGTATTATGAAACTCCACATTATGTAAACAATGTTAGCCTAATCTTTGGGGGCTCGTTGTCTTGCATATTATTGTGAGCGATATAATAGGCCCCCTTTCATCCTTGTTCCCATTCTTGGGGGGCAAGGATGACATCTCCTTCTTTTTTATCTTTTTGAGATTCACTTTTCCCTTGGTTAAGCAGTATCTATCTATTCTGTGATATCCAATCATACATGAAAATTTTGGTTTACATTGAGGATCTATGTCCTTGATCATAACCAATTTCTTTGTTAGACATTGGGTTTCCATGGTTGACAAAATCTCTCACCTTCGAAACTAAATACTATGCTATCCCTCACGAGGGTTACTTTTTCACTTATTGCATGATATCTCTTTGCATTCATCTCTTCCATGGCCTCAAAGGAGCTGTGACCTTCTTGGCTTGGACTCGGCGTTGTCTAGGGATATTTTCTTGTTGTTGAAGAAGGCTTTATCCTTGATATTTTCTTTCCTTAACATGTCAAAATAGTATGCACTTTTCTATATTAAGGAGGGGGGCATATACATGGCCTCCCTCTTTTTATATTATACATTTTTGTTCTTACACTTTGTTTTGCAACATGCTAAATCCTAAGAAGGTAACGCACATAAGTTGCTAAATCCTGAAGGGACAAAAATTTTTACTTTTATTTTTGCTAAATCCTTAGAAGGAAATGCACATAAGTTGCTGAATCCTGAAGAGATACCCATTGAATTACAATTCAATATGCTAAGTCCTTGGAAGGTAACACACATAAGTTGCTAAATCCTAAAGAGATACACATTTTAAAAATATATTCCATGGTGATATAAGCATATGGATACATGGGTACTTCATCAAAGCCATCAAAAGATTCATTACATACTTGCACAAAGCCGCCAGAAGGTGCAAAACTTTATGGGGTGACTATCAAGTGCTTGCTTGTTGGGCCATCCTATCCTTTTTGCGGTTCACAGTGAGATACACACATCTTACTGGAAAAGCTAACCACTCTTCTCTCTCTCTTTCTCTTTAAAGTGATGTCTCTCTTATCATGATCTTAGAGTTGATAAAGAATTAAGCCCCTTGGGGGCTTGAGGATTTCTTTGTCCATCTTGATTACAATAAGATTGTCTTTTCTCTATGATTTCCTTTACCAAGAGTTTGTGTTGAGCTCTTACTCTTGCTAAAGTGGGGGCTAAATGTATAGTCACAAAATGGAAGCACTTGCATGGTAGACTGGTTTAGCCTTCTGAGTAAGTGGTTTGGGGTCATGAAAAACAACTTGAATGGGTTCCTGATCTAGACTTGGCTTTCCCCCTGTTCTGCCCCTCTTTCCACTTCCTTCCAACTTGATTTCTGCGTTTTGGACTGCATACTTGAGAACTTGGACCTCAAGGTCAGGGTGAACCTTTCTACTCTATGTCAACCTCAACCCTGACCTAGGTCAAGGTAAACCTCAACCTTGACCCAGGGCTCAGATCCTGAGGTCCCACAGTTTTCAGATGTCGGTCTTTGTAAAAGTTGTTTCCTGCTTCCGGGTCAGCTATTTCGGGTTCCGAAGCATTGATTCCTAGATTATATTTAACTTAGGTCCTCTCCTATAGGTAAAGGCTTTAATGGGAATTTAATTCTCCTATGTCAGCCTCCTTAGAATATTGTGCCCTAATTTCATATAAAATGAAGCCTTTCTCTCTCATTTTCTCTAAGTATGATTAACCATCAACTACGTGATACTAGGCATCCTTGAGCAATTGAGAAGCATTATCAAGTGAATATTCAAGCAAGAAAACAAGAAATATTTGATGCAAGGATTCATCCAACATCAAGCCTTCAAGCATTAAAAGAGATCCATGGGAGGCCATTGAAGGATTCAAGTCACATAGTTCCCTTTTGGTGATCTCTTCATCCATCTTCTTCCAAGCGTCTTCATAATCAAGAACCCATTCAAGACTTGGTGTTGGAGATCTACAAGTAAGAGATTGAAGACATCCTACATTATACATCCATTGGTGAATACATAATTGTGGATTTAAGGATTTGAATCCTCCACAAGGACTTTTACAAGCAAGGTGAATTTATGCATTTACTTTGTTTATTTCTACAATTTCAATTACATATTTTTGAGGTTAATTCCAAAACTAGGGTTTGACCAAGGAAAACTCGTTCCCCCAACAAATAAACCTCTTTTTCTTGCAAGTACAAGTTTAGGACTGTAGATTTGGACTCAGATCTGGATACCCTTTTCGGCTTTCTGTCAAACCCGTGTAGGGCAAGGTTGACATTATTGGGTCAGGGTTGACATTTTTGGGGCAAGGTCGACCTTTTTCATAAGAAGGTGTAGGATCGGACAAATATTTCTGGGTTTTTTTTGTCTCTGCATTTTGGTTCTGGATCGTACTTCATTTTTTCTATAAATAGAGTGCATACCTCATGAAACAATATTCTTTGATCAGCAATTCTTTAAGGTTAGTACATTTCTCCTATTTCTTTAATTACTGTCATATATCATATCCATATATTCAATTAACAGAATTTAATATCCTCTTCTCTTATCTCATTTCCAAACGGTTGATTCACTTGTGCGTTAATCCCTCTTTTGGGTTGATCAACTTGGATCTTTCATTTGTGCATTTGAGGATAAAAGAGGAATATCTTATCTTCCTCTTCCTCATAATCATATTTCAATACAAACACAATTTAAATGTAAATGTTAGGAAAATACACAATCAAACCCTAATAAAACTAAATAAAACAAAAAAGAAACATCATTTTTCTCCCTTTATAATAACTAATTACCATTTTTCACTCTTCTAAAGTGAGCCATGTTAGGAGGAAACCCTATTTAAGGTTACAATAACACATTGTTAGGTGGGACCCTATTAGAGGATTTAATCACCCTGTGAGGAATGTCCTTGTTAGATGTCTTCAATACTTCAACATAGAAATGCTACCTTGTGAGAGGATTTATAAAAAGACTGTTAATCTACTATGTTAAGAGATTTGAGATCACTGGTACAATTGTTAGAGATTAACAATGAATGGACCTATATGTGTAGGAAAATCTCTTTTCTGATTTAGATCTCTATTCTGATTATGATTGGATCCTTGCTGATTAGATGTTTTATTGTGGCTCTGAGTGATCTGCACTCATTCAGAATCCTATCTGATTTTTCCTTCAATCTTCATATCACAGAATTCCACACTTCTCCCTTTCACACTCTTTCTCTTTCCACCCACACATTTAATCCAAAATTGACCTTTCATATATATGGTAAGCCCTATCAATTCGGCTTGAATATATAATTCTAAATAATAAATCACAACTCAGTCGACCTCATATAACCAATTAATTATAGAATATAAATCACTGTTGGTCGGCTGCCACTAAATGCCCAACCATGACTAAAATGCTCGAGTGACTCGGTCAACACTAAACTTCTTCAATGCCCAACTGAACTTAGTCAACACTAAAATAACTCATTATATTCACTAACTGTGCTCGTTCTAAATGTAGAAACTTGTGTAACTGTTATACACTGAATTTTCTCCTTTGATCTCAAGCTCTCTTGGTCTTGATAATCTATTATAACAAGGGAATCATCTCTAGGTTGTGGGACCTATGCTAACTGAGATGAGACCTCCAGATTCTAGGCTAGTTCCTCTTGGATAATCACCTTAATTTGCTTCTAAATAGGAAAGTAAACTTGAGGGAAAAATGGATAGAAGGATTGCATGAAAGGGAAATGACTGAAAGCAAACTACCTACTAGGTGATACACCAAAATTAGGGTTTGGATCTCAGTATAGAGGAATGAAACTAATGGAAGAACCAGGTCAAATAAGTCACAACTCACTAGATAAGCTTGCATAAGTATTTCATAAGAAGGTCTGAACAAAAGACTCGACCTATGACCTGCAAACAAACATCCTTCTCTGCAACCAGGTGCAGGAATGAGACAAGACTGCTAGGGGCTGAAGTATACCCACAAAACATCTAAATCAAATTAGACACAACAACACACAGACTTACAGAAAATGAGAGGAACTAGGAACCCCAATGTCCATTAACACATTCATAAACTTTGACTCAATAAGAGATGATACAAACAAGGAAGCATAGGGATATGAAAAATTATCACAGAGTACCTCCAACAGTTTGTATGATCAATGAGAAGATTATAGAATGTAGAAGCCAGAGGGTAGAAAAAATGCCTCAGATAGCTCCTAGAAAGAATGAAATTCTATTTACAAAATGCCAAAATCTGAGCACTAAGGCTCTCAAAAAGCTTTAAATACCTCCACTGCATGCAGGCAAGAGTTACAAAACCTAACTAGGGCTATAGATTTAAAATAGAATAATTGACCCTAGGACAAAATCTAATCTGGTCATAAATGTGCTTCTGAGAAAAATCGATCAGATTAGACTTTCCTCTTGCACCCATCCCTGTACTTGACTACGCCCTGTGAACAAGCAACCTGGATTCATCAGCTACACTCTGCAAGTAGCCCCTGTCATGAATGCTCACCAACTGATCACAACCTCCCAGGATGAGAAGTGAACCCTGATGGCCGCTGCTCAATCTCTCATCAATGAGTCTTCAACCCATGACCATGTCCTTTTTAGCCAACTGCACCTGGAGAGCAATAACTTCTGATTGGACTTTGTATCTCTTCACGCCCCTGAATCTCTCTTTCTCTTCACCAAAATTGAAACAAATCTATCCAGGGATCATCAGACCTTCTGTGCATGACTCTCTGCAATTAGGATCCCCTGATCAATTCTGGAACATGAGCACACAGAAACCATGGCTGCCGAGCATTTCACAGTGTCAAACTTGCCGCCATCTTTCAAATTCAAAGTCCTGCGACCACGCGATTGACCGTTAGTCTCTTTGTCGCAAGCATCAGACCTTAACCATGGTAACATCTCACAACCTGGTGACAAATTTTCTCTTTAACCCTGGTTAACTTGAGTCCAGATCCGGCGACATCCCGACTATGTGAAATCAAAGTCGCGAGGAAATTTCCTTAACTCACCATCCGTCCCGCGACCTTGCTACTGACAGCTTCCTTTGGCCACTACGGTTATTGCCCAGTCGCTAGATGTCATATTTTCACTTTGAGACTACATGACAACGGTGAGTCGCCAAGTCGGGAGAACCAAGCACCGAGCCTTTGACCCTTTTCAAATAGTTTGTAAGTGTCCTTTAAATCTTCTGCGACATCCTGACTACCCCTTATCGCCAAGTCAGGAGTATTTTACTCGTAGGACACTTTGATCCCTAGACTTAGCGACCACCGTGGGATCCTCTAAGCTTTGCATCAGAAGGACACCATTAAGTCACTAGACAAAAGACCATGCCCTTAAATTATTCTGCAATCCCGCGACACAGGGAAAAGAACACCAAGTCTCCAAGTTGCGGAACCCATTTCCTTTGTCTAGCGACCACCCGACTAAGACTCAGCATCCACACGTCTTATGCCATCTGTCACACAGCCACTGGTTACTTTTCTGCACACTGGGAGCTGAGTCATTACTTAATTCTAGCAACAAGGTGACTGGGGACCACAGACGGCTATTCGCAAAGTCTTGAAAGGTAAGCCTTAACTTTAGTTTGATCTGGAGACTATGCGACTAACTGTTTCCCTTAACTGCTAGCTCTGACCTAATCCAGCAATCACGCGACATGAAACAGTCACCAAGTCTGAGCACTTTTTCCTGACCACCAAGATAATCCCATGATCATCTGACTAAAGGCCTGCTTAACCGTTGACTTTGACCTGATCTGGCAATAAGGCGACCAAGGGTAACCGTGAAATCGGGAGAAATTTTGCTGACTACTGAGTTCTTCACGTGACTTCACGACTGAAGGTGGGTCTCATCTTCATAAGACTTTGTAACATGATCGTTGCGCGACATCCCGACTGAGGATAAATCGCTAAGTCAGAAGACATAGATAGAATATTCTATTTTGTTCTGAGACCATGCGACTGAAGGAAAAATGAAGTCGAGGAAAGGAAAAGAATATTTGTTGAGGTTCTTGTGATCACCTGACTGAGGCCTGGGTCCCACCTTTCACAAAGTCCTATGACATGGTTCTGGCGACTACGCAACCAAAGAGAAAATGCTAAGTCAGAAGATGCAGAAGGAATATTCCATTCTATCATGAGACCATGCGACACAAAGGAAATGCAAAGTTGGGAGAAGAAAAGGCATATTTGCCCAGGCTAACGCGACGAGGCGACTGAGAAAATGCACATGCCATAAGTGATGTAAAAAAGTAACTTCAAAACATAAGAGCCAAGGCCTAGGGTTTATTCCACCGTTGCACATGAAAGACTTAGGGTTTTTTCAGGGTTTTTTAGCAAAGTGAAGACCTGAAGCCTGGAAAACAAGACAGAGGAAGCCAGACATGGAAAACCAGGTCAATTGCACAGAATGGGAAAATTTGGGCAACATTTTGGCGACTTCTGCGGGATGTTTGCCTGCTAAGCATAAAGACCAGTTGCCTTGACATATCCATTGAGCATGGAGTCACTTTGAACACAAAACTTTGACAGAAAAAAAACTTTTGCGCGTGCACTTCTTGAAAAGTAAGGAAACTACTCTAGAAAGCAGGGAAAGGAGAAATAGGGAACTATTTACAAGAGAACAAAGACTTACAGAGAGGGACTAACCTCAAAAAAAGGCTTCAAATGGAAACCATTCACTGAAATTGGCTAAGCATCTCCATCAAGAGTTGAAAGCTGGAAAGCATTAGATCCTCTGCACTCTGTTATAACAAATGGTCCACCCCAGAAGGAATCAAACTTTGTGTGCCTGCCAGGTCTGGATCTGAGCTCATCCCATTTGAGAACTACATCCCCAACCTTAAAGTTCCTTTCCCTGGCTCTTTTGTCAAAGTTGTTCTTAGTTTGATTCTGATGGAATTCCATGTCTCTCATAGATTTGTCTCTGATTTCTTCCAATTCCATTAGTTGAGCATATCTGATCTGTAAGGGATCCTCTTCATCAAACAGGGCATACTGAGTGGCTAAGTCCAGTGCTGGTAAATCTATTGAAATGGAAAGTTTAGCCTCTCTGCCATACACCAACATGTATGGAGAATTACCAATGATCTTCTTTGGGGTAATTCTGTCTAACCACAGGGCAGACTTGAGTTTTGTATGCCAATCCCTTTGATTGTCCTGAAGAGTCTTCTTAATTATCCTGATCATGTTCTTATTTGTAGATTCTGCCAAACCATTACCCTGGGGATAGTAATTTGAGCTGGTATTCAGATAAATGTCATTCCTAACTGCCCACTCTGAGAATTTAAGGCCTGTGAATGCCAGTGCATTATCTGAAATAATTGAATCAGGAGTGCCAAACCTATGAGTTAAGTCATCATAAAAGTTCAAGATAGCACTCTCATTAGCCTCTTTTAAGGCCACTGCTTCTGTCCACCTAGTGAAATAATCTGTTGCAGTGATTATCCACTTGTGTCCTATACTAGATGGAGGATTGATCATGCCTATGAAATC
>MU217042.1:242242-255934 GCA_018584345.1 Thuja plicata | reverse complement strand
TAGACGGCTTTGCCTTATATATATATATATATATATATATTTCATTCTTTTCCTCTTTATTGTGTTGGGTAGTTGTTAACTCTTATTTATTAGTATTATTATTATTATTATTATTATTATTATTATTATTATTATTATTTTTATTACTTTTTTGCTTTTTATTGGCCTTAACTAGATTCCTTATATATATATATATATATATATGTTTTGTTGTTCCTCTTTTCTGTTAAATCTTTATTATTATTATTATTATTATCATTTTATTATTACTGTGTTCCTTTTCCCTCCTAGGTTGCCTGTTCCCCCCCTTTTCCCCCTTGTTTTTCATGCCTTCTTTCTCACCCCAACCCTTCCTTTATCTTTTAAGAGAGGCCCTATNCCCCTTTTCCCCCTTGTTTTTTGTGCCTTCTTTCTCACCCCAGCCCTTCCTTTATCTTTTAAGAGAGGCCCTGTTTGCAGCTTATTTTACACTTCCTTATTACTCTTTGCTCTTATATCCTGATGATGGATCATGGAGTGTGATCCGAAATGTTGATGCTAAAAACATACACAATCTAAGCCATAAATTCAACTCTAAAATAAAAATGATATATATGTCAAGGAGGATGGAAAAATTAGGACTGGCATGTAAGATCAGACTGGTATCGTTAGTCACACCTATAGTGCTGACTGAGGACCCATCCAGCTGTGTGACATTCTTTTTTAAGGGTTCATACTTCAGTCCTAATTGGTCAGCCACCTTCTTGGGCATTACAGTGCTAGTAGCTCCACTATCTACCATGCAATTATGTACTAAAGACTCACCCATGATTAATGATACATACAAGGGAGGAGGCTTCAAGATCCTACCTTGCATGGGGTTGGTTTTGAGTTCCTTGCTCGGAGTCTCCTTCTCTTGATCAGTGTTAACCAACACTGGCTTCACAGCCTCTTTAGTAGGTTGAGGAGTTGTCACCTCTGATATGGCCTTCCTTAATATCTCAGGCTGTCCTGGCATGGCCAAAGAGTCCCACATAGACATAGTGACATAAACCTTCTTCATATTGTCTACAATGTTGTAAGGTGTCGTAGTATGACCTCTTTGTTGTGCTTTCACTATGATGGGTTCTGGCCCTTTTTGATCTTGGCCTTCTAGGCTTGTGATGGCTGGAGCTTTCTTTGCTATGACCAGAGAAGCTTGTTGTACTGGCACCAGAATCAGCCCTCTCTATGTCTTGGGCTCTCCTCTTAGATCTTGTGAAGGCAGCAAAAGCCTCATCACTGTTGACTCCACTGAAGTCGGGTTGCTCCCAATTGAAAAGAGCAGCTTCATTTTCTTGTGTTTCTTACTGAGGAGCTGTCCCACTGGATGAACACTCTGCCTGAGCTTGAGAGGCATTCTGAACCATCAGAGCTTGGTTCATCCACCCATTAGAACATGTGGCCTAATTATGGGGCTGATTGCAAGGAAAACACCATTCATTATCCATAGCCATATTGTTTTGACTAGGCACCATATCCCTGACTGGATTTGTAGAATTAAGAGGTGCAGGGTTATATGGTTGGAATGGTCTTTGGCTAAAACCTTGTCTTTGTCCTTGATAGCCTCTTTGGTATGGTGGCCTATTTTGTTGATAAGGCTGTCCTTGATTCTGATACTGTTGACTAGGACCTTGGCCTTGCTGTTGGAAGGGTGGTCTGACACCTTGATTTTGTTTCTTCAAGTTTGTAACCTCCTTTGTCAAGTTTTGTAACAAGTTTGTCATCTCTTGCATACTAGTAGCTTGGCTACTCTTTATTTCTTGTAACTCCTAAGAAAAACCTGCCTTAGCATGTTCCTGGCCACTAGTACTAGCTTGAGGAGCCAATATGGGAATAGGGGTAAATGGGGGCACTTATGCAGGAGCAATGGGTTGAAGGCTAGGAAAGATAGGCATTGGTGGTCTTCTAGCAATCATTCCTTCTTGGATCAAACAATTTTCAGCCCTGACAGCTATGTCAAAAGCTTGGGGTAAGGAATTGCCTCCCATAGACTAGATCATGATAGATATTTGACCATTCAGACATTGTAAATAGTATAAAAAGGCATGGTCTGCTGATGGTCTGACAGATACTGGAATCCTATTCCATGTCTTAAGGAATCTTCTATTGAAATCTGTCATTTTTTCTTGAGGGTCTCTCTTAATGGTTGTCAAATGCTCAACCAGAGACAAGTTACCTAATTTATCCTCAAAATGTTTTCTTAATGCATCTCCTAATTCATCCCAAGAAGTAATAGACCCAACAAGTAAAGTTCTGAACCATTCGAGAACCTTACCTTTTAGAGATGCTACTAATAACTTGGTAGCTACATCTTCTTGAGTGATGTTGTGGATGCTGCAGATGGTAGTCACATCTCTTATGTGTTCAAAGGCTATGGTTTGCCCTTCGCCTGTGAAATAAGGCAAAAATTTTAATGCCACCAGGGGTACATCATGATGCACCAAAAAATTCAACGGGCTCCCTTGATTGAAAGGTGCAAAGGCAAAATTTCTGGCCATTGTAGGAGCTGAAACCTGAAGATTCACAAAAATATGAGCTGTACCTGAATCTTCCTCTTCTAGATCTCTGGTTAGAGATCTTCCTCTTCTTCTATGATGAAAGGAAAAAGGTCTCCTTTCTGATGAACCAGGAGGTGTAGACTGAACTCTCCTTGTAGGGGACTCCCTGTGAGTTGACCTGCCTTTGTGACTTCTCTTAAATGGAAACTCTAAAAATTCAGTGGGTCTAGAGCTTCTAGTTGCAATCTTTCTCATATACCTTAAACAAGGCTGACCTGAAACTTTGAAACCAGTGGAGTCGCCAGATATACTTGTCAGAACAACCTCTTAAAAGTTTGTATTATGTGACTTGTATATCAGAGGTAACATAATGCTCTCTAATGAACTTCTTTTACAGTCCCACCGGGCATGCCAAAAATGTTATACACTGAATTTGTGCCTCTGATCTCAAGCTTTCTTGGTCTTGATAATCCAGTATAACAAGAGAATCATCTCCAGGTTGTGGGACCTATGCTAACTTAGATGAGACCTCTAGATTCTAGGCTGGTTCCTCTTGGATAATCACCTTAATTTGCTTTTAAATAGGAAAGTAAACTTGATGGGAAAAGGGATAGAAGGATTGCATGAAAGGGAAATGACTGAAAGCAAACTACCTACTAGGTGATACACTGAAATTAGGGTTTGGATCTCAGTATAGAGGAATGAAACTAATGGAAGAACCAGGTCAAATAAGTCACAACTCACTAGATAGGCTTGCATAAGTATTTCATAGGAAGCTCTGAACAAAAGACTCAACCTATAACCTGCAAACAAACATCCTTCTCTGCAACTAGGTGTAGGAATGAGACAAGACTGCTAGGGGCTGAAGTATACCCACAAAACATCTAAATCAGATCAGACACAACAACACACAGACTTACAAAAAATGAGAGGAACTAGGAACCCCAATGTCCATTAACACATTCATAAACTTTGATTCAATAAGAGATGATACAAACAAGGAAGCATAGGGATATGAAGAATTATCACAAAGTACCTCCAACAGTTTGTATGATCAATGAGAAGATTAAAGAATGTAAAAGCCAGAGGGCAGAAAGAATGCCTCAGATAGCTCCTGGAAAGAATGAAATTCTCTTTACAAAATGCCAAAATCTGAGCACTAAGGCTCTCAAAAAACTTTAAATACCTCCACTGCACGCAGGCAGGAGTTCCAAAACCTAACTAGGGTTACAGATTTACAATAGAATAATTGACCCTAGGACAAAATCTAATCTGGTCATAAATGTGCTTCTGAGACAAATCGATCAGATCAAACTTTCCTCTTGCACCCATCCCTGTACTTGACTACGCCTTGTGAATAAGCAACCTAGATTCATCAGCTACACTCTGCAAGTAGCCCCTATCATGAATGCTCACCAACTGATCACAACCTCACAGGATGAGAAGTGACCCCTGACGGTCGCCGCTCAATCTCTCACCAATGAGTCTTCAACCCATGACCATGTCCTTTTTAGCCAGCTACACCTAGAGAGAAATAACTTATGATTGGACTCTGTATCTCTTCGTGCCCCTCAATCTCTCTTTCTCTTCACCGACATTGAAACAAATCTATTCAGGGATCATCAGACCTTCTGTGCATGACTCTCTACAATTAGGATCCCGTGATCAATTCTGGAACACGAGCACACAGAAACCATGGCTGCCGAGCGTTTTACAGTTTCAAACTTGCCGCCATCTTTAAAATTCAAATTCCTACGACCACGTGCCTGACCGTTAGTCTCTTTGTCACGAGCATCAGACCTTAACCATGGTAACATCTCATGACCTGGCAACAAACGTGCTCTTTACCCCTGGTTAACCTGAGTCCAGATCTGGCGACATCCTGACTGTGTGAAATCAAAGTCACAAGGAAATTTCCTTAACTCACCATCCGTTCCATGACCTTGCTAATGATAGCTTCCTTTGGCCGCTATGGTTATCGCCCAGTCGCTAGATGTCATCTTTTCACTTTGAGACTACGCGACAACGGTGAGTCGCCAAGTCAGGAGAACCAAGCACCAAGTCTTTGACCCTTTTCAAATAGTTTGTAAGTGTCCTTTAAATCTTTTGCGACATCCCGACTACCCCTTATCGCCAATTTAGGAGTACTTTTCTCATAGGACACTTTGATCCCTAGACTTAGTGATCACCGTAGGATCCTCTGAATTTTGCATCGGATGGCCACCGTTAAGTCGCTGGACAAAAGACCATGCCCTTAAATTATTCTACGATCCCATGACACAGGGAAAAGAAAAGCAAGTCTCCAAGTCGCGGAATTGATTTCCTTTGTCTAGCGACCACCTGACTGAGACTTAGCATCCACACATCTTATGTCATCTGTCACACAGCCATTGGTTACTTTTCTGCACACTGGGAGCTGAGTCATTACTTAATTCTGGTGACAAGGTGACTGGGGACCACAGATGGATAGTCGCGAAGTCTTGAAAGGTAAGCCTTAACTGCAGTTTGATCCAGAGACTATGCAACTAACTGTTTCCCTTAACTGCTAGCTGTGACCCGATCCAGCGATCACGCGACATGAAACAGTTGCCAAGTCTGAGCACTTTTTCCTGACCACTAAGATAATCCCGCGATCATCCGACTGAAGGCCTGCTTAACCGTTGACTTTGACCTGATCTGGCGACAAGGTGACCAAGGGCAACTGCAAAGTCAGGAGAAATTTTGCTGACTGCTGAGTTCTTCACGCAACTTCATGACTGAAGGTGGGTCCCATCTTCATAAGACTTTGTAACATGATCGTTCCGCGACATCCTGACTGAGGAGAAATCGCTAAGTCAGAAGACACAGACAGAATATTCTATTTTGTTCTAAGACCATGCGACTGAAGGAAAAGCAAAGTTGGGGAAAGGAAAAGAATATTCGCTGAGGCTCTTGCGATCACCCGACTGAGGCCTGGGTCCCACCTTTCACAAAGGCTTATGACATGGTTCTTGCGACTACGCGACCAAAGATAAAATGCTAAGTCGGAAGACGTAGAAGGAATATTCCATTCTATCACGAGACCATGTGACACAAAGGAAACGCAGAGTCGGGAGAAGAAAAGGCATATTCGCCCAGGATAACGCAATGAGGCGACTGAGAAAAAGCACATGCCATAAGTGATGTGAAAAAGTAACTTCAAAACATAAGAGCCAAGGCCTAGGGTTTATTCCACCGTTGCACATGAAAGCCTTAGGGTTTTTTTTCGGGTTTTTAGCAAAGTGAAGACCTGAAGCCTAGAAAACAAGACAGAGGAAGCCAGACAGGGAAAACGAGGTCAATTGCACAGAATGGGAAAATTTGGGCAACAGTAACATCACTACATAAGTGTAAATACATGTGTAATATCAATGAGAATACACAATTGAATAATTATCTTCAACAATATCCAAGACTTTCTCCATGATAAAGTTAAGCTAGGAAGGAAAGGTGAAGGGGTATTCAAAAAAGAAGCATGGACCACCATTAAGAGGAGGTTCAATACGAAGATGAACCTCAATCTGTCAAAGGAAAATTTCAAGAACAAGTGGAAAGGATGGAAGTAAGGTTTTAGAGTTATGAGATAGTTGAGGGGTATGAGAGGTTTTGCATGGAATGGGAGTAGGCAATGTATGGATGCTGATGAGATAGTGTGGGATGAGCTTTTGAAGGTAACATTGTCTTTTGAATCTATTGATCTAAGCGATATTTTCTTCTTATTATGTTAGTAATTAAATACAAATATCTAATTCATTCATTATGTGAACATGCAGAGAAAAGAATTAAAAAATGCTTAAGTGTAGAAGAGACAATCCTTCTAGTACTACACTGGCCTATCCTTAATTGTGGGTGATAAAATAGATGAAGGTACCACAACTACAATGGTTCAAGAGACAGAATAAGGGAACCACATGTATGAGGGCATTGACCTAGATTTTGATGAGGAAATTCCTATCGGTACACCTCTTGAGACTACAACTTATTTGGATGATGAATTTTATCATTAAAAGAAATCTAGTACAAGCTATAGGCCAAATCCTTCAACACCGTTATCAAGAATGGGAAAGATGACGAAGGTAAGCATGGATGGTTTTTTGGATGAGATTTGTGAAACTATAAAAAAACTTCAAGACGACCTCAGTTTGCCTCATATTATCAAATTGGATAAATCTGATTGAGATTTTGTCTTAGATAGTGTGTAAGAGGCCATCAAAGGCATCCCTAATTTGAGTCGAAGCACTATGTTGAAGGCATATGAAACCTTTATGGTTGAACTTGGAAGAGCTAAAGGGTTCTTGAGAATGAATGAATATGAGAGAGTGGAGTACATTATAATGTAGTTTGGAGATTTATAGTTTCTTTCATTTGAGTTTAAGCCTTTTTATTTAAAAATTGGCAAGATTAGCCAAGATACTTGTTAAGTTGGCAAGATTAGCCAAGATACTTGTTATATCAGTAACATACAATTGATATCAGTGTGAAATTGTTTTTTTACCAAATGTACATATAGTGTTCTAATGTTGAAACTCAAATCATGTATTTTGAGTGTTCACATATGGCTTCTCTCTATGGCTTCTCTCTATGGCTACTCTAGTATACACGGATTCTCTTGTTCACATATGGCATCTCTCGTACATATGGTTGTTCTTGTTCACATATGGTTTCTTTACTATATATGGTTTCTCTTGTTCACCTTGTTGGAAAGTAATCAATTTTGTGTAAATGTGATTTACTTTTTGGTTGTCATTTATGGAAACACATCTTGGTTTCAGATCAATTCCAGTAAACATAAGTTTTGATGATTCATAAATTGAATAAGTGTAGAAGTAGAGATACAGAAGTGTTTTGGATGCCGAAGATAGAGATTGATGATTTACGGAAAGACAGCTTAGAGGAAGATAGTATGGGGTGTGTATGACCTCCACCTAAGATCTATTTGGTTTTGGTTGAGTCTACGGTGAGTTAGAAATAATTGAAGACAGACAGACTACAATAGAATAGTGAAACAGAGCAGTTTGAAAGTAGCAAAGATTGAGGGAGTATGGCTTGGACTCAAGACAATTGAAGTTGTATTTTGGTTGTTGATAACCTCCACATTGACTATGCAAGAGCGTTGACTATGCATTGATATTTATTATATTAAATGTTTTTTTATTGAAGGCTGACTTATTAATATTTGTAATATTCATATTGTGAGCCGACTTTGTAAATTTGTGAGATATATATGTAAGATATTTTTGATAAAGATGTATATTGGTGAATGGTTAGTGGACAGTTGGATAAGTTTTTGAGAGAATAGAAGAGAAGAGAATGAAAAATATCTTGAATAACAATAAAGGAACTATCTAAGAACTAGTGTTGCTTGTTTTTGTTCATGACTGAGAACACTTTGTAACCTAAATTATATTGTAAGAGTTGTAAGCTCAGTTGGCCCCTAACAGGGTTTTGTGAACCTTTAACAGGGTTGTAATTCCTTTAACAAGGAAATGTGCTATGTAATATTCATCTCCTAATAGGGCTAGGTCTCCTTAAAGGTACATTATACTTTATTACATGATTGTGGGTACCATCCCCAATGGGGTTTTCCCTTTGCTAGAGTTTACTCGAAAACAAAATATGGTGTTATGAGTACTGTGTCATTTTCTTATGTTCTTTTTTTTTACTGCAATTTTATGGTTGATGAATTTAATTAAGTTCTATAATACTGATTCACTCCCTTCTTAGTATTATCAAATCATAACAATTGGTATCAAAGATTTTGGCAGTTGGCGAGAAATTCTAACAACTTGAGGGAGATCGGAATGGATTTGAACAGTTTGCAAGAAAAATTTGATGTTGCACTTGAAGACCTTGAAAAATCAAAATAAGAGAATGGAGAGTTGAGATTCAACATGAAAAGAGCAGAGAAATTCATAAAGAAACACAAAGACCAACTTGAGATTTCCAGAAATAAAAAACAAGATCTTGTGGTTCACATAAAAGAGGATTCATATGAAGACAGTTTAGATCAGGTGAAGCAACTAAAAGAAGAAAATGAGACTCTGAAACTTGAAAATGAAACTATGGCTAAAGAAATATAGGTACAGAAGGATGCTAAGAAGAAGGTTGAGGAAGATTTAAACAATGTATTAGATCAAATGAAGAATGAGGCCGACAATGACAAGAATAACTATTTGGAAATGGAAAAATACAATCAAATTATAACAGGTGAACTTGTTGAAGCAAAGAAACACATTGAAAAAATTCACACCAGTAGTGATTTGATTGTTAAATAGAGAGACAAATAGAAACCTAAAGGTGATATGACTAGTATTGGATTCAATAAAGCTGAATGTTTAAAGAATTAGGAAGAGAAATAAAATGAGAATATTTATATTGAGAAACCTTCAATTGAAGAACCTAAAGAGCTGATCAGACCCTTCAGAGGTAGATACTTTGGCTACAACAGATTTGGACATATGAAGAGAGAATGTAGAGGTAATGCCCCTTTTAGAACTTTTCTGGTTATTGTTTTAACTGTAATGGATATGGGCATAAGAAAGCAAAATGCAGAAAACCTAATCAATCAGGATATAGACAAGACAATGGAAGAGAATCTACAATGAAACCTACATGCTACAAATGTAATAAATTTTGACACATTGCAAAGTATTGTAAGCTATAAGTTACTCATGAAAGAAGAGTTCATATATGTTACAAATGCAATAATCTAGGACATATAGAGAAATTTTGCAGGTATAATGGATCAGACAATAGAAGAGTACCACCTCCTATGAATTCACAGAATAATGGAAATGATATTGGTAAGAGTGTTGCATATTTCAAGAGTGATTTTGAAAGTTGTTTTAAGAAGGAAAAAGATAGTAATAGTGGTAAGATATGTAAAATCAAATAAACAAGCGACACCTCAGCTCAGGGAGAGTCAATAGAGGCTACTCGATCTTTGCCTAATGGTAGAAAAACAAAATCGACCTAATTAGCCAATCATGGCCTTAGGGAGAGAATTGGATACAGACATCAAAATATAAGATTCCCTAAAATTTGTTAATTGAGCTTGAGAAATATTGGGTATAAGCTTAGCCAACATTATGAAGTATACATATAAGATCACAACATCAGCTAACACATATATTTTGTGCGTGAGATCTAACAGCCGACTAGATAGTTTTAAGTAAAAGTGAAATTCATGACTTAAACTTGTATAAAGCACCACTTGATGACCTATCTCTTTACCATTTGATGAAGAGAGAGCCAAGGAGATCAGAGAGTAGAGAAGTTTAGATTATTCTACATTGGCCGTGCATGATCAATTGAAGGATAAACTTAGACTTCAGTGGAAGAAAGGTGTTTACATCATCTAGCCATGGATGCACCCATTATTTTTGATGTTACAGATCAACCTAGGTATAAGTTTAAGAAACATCCATTCAAATCATGTGAAGAGGATCCAGAGGGAGCATTTTCCCAAACCTTGTATGGTGTGTAACACATAGAAGATATTAGGGCTTACATCCATTGCAAATATGATATGCTGGGAATTAATGATATATAGATTGAGATGGATTAAATGACTAATAATGGAGTCATGAGAGAAGAATACAAACACATTAATCAGCTTAGCATAATGAAAATTCTAGAGTTATGCAAATTTGATGAAGATGAATGGTTCAAAATACTATTAAGTAGGGTTCATGATCAGTTTATCTGGATTGGTGATCAACCTATGAAGATTTGTAGTGACATAATCCATGAAATCATTAGATTGGAAAACATAGGAGTCATCCCTATTATGGAGAAACATGTGAAGAATAAGTTTAAACCCTAACTCATTCCAAATGGGACAAATGGGGAATGACAATAAATGACATCTTTCAGAAAGATGTAAGATTTATTGTGATGATGCTTGGGTACAAATTCTACTATAGTAGTAGACCTAAGTCAGTATCTGTTGGGGTAATCATGCCAGCATGGAGAATGGTGAAGGAAAATGTAAAGTATAACCTATGCAAAGTTCTGGCACAACAATTCATTGAGAATGTGAGGCTAGTGTAGGACATAATGAAAACCTTCAGATTTGGTTCATTACTGATGCATATGTTCATTCATATTGAGCACAAATTCCCTGGCTTACATCCTAGTGGTTGGAAATCTAGAGTACCTATTGGCATATTGATTTCACAGAGCTACAAGAGACATAATGATACTTGGGTTGATGGTGAAATATTTGGTATGATCAAGATACTACAGAGACATATGAAGACTAGATACAAGATACATGAAGACATTATTGAGAAATACAAAGATACAATCTTTTTCATGGTTGAAACTGATTGTGTATGCTTTGAAGTAGTCATACCCGAAAAAAAATGGTGTTATAACATGGGTTATGAAGTAATTTTTGAGGCACTTACCATGCAAGTAGACCATGTCCTTGCATTAAAAATTGATACAACAGAGGAAAGATGGGGAAATTATGAAGTAAAGTTAGCAAAAGTGAGAGAAGAACAAACTAAAGGTCTGAGGAAGGGAAAGATTGAGAATCTTGTACATGAATGCGGAGTAAAATCTAGACTTACAGAAGAGGAACTAAAATAATTCAAAAATAAGATGACAAAAAGATTACTTGAAAAAGTAAGTGGAATTACTACAGCCCCTCCGACTCCTGAGGTAGCTATGATAGATAGTCCACCTCTTCCTTAACAGAAAACATCACAAGCTAAAAATATTATTTCTAGAGTAACAAGATCAAGAATGCAAACATCACCTAAAGAGCAGATCACAACAAGAGAAGAGAAGAAAGAAGAAAAAAAGATTTGGAAACCTAACCTAAAGATGATAGAGAAGAGAGCATTAGAACAATGGAAATTTGTCACAATTTATAAGTACTATAATAGGTATGAAAAAGAAGAGAAGCTTAAAATTGAGGACATTGCGATTGAACACTTACTTTCAAGAAGATACTTTTAGAAATTGAAGGATGCATACCTACAGACTTATATGGGAGACTGGAGATAAGAAAACATGTTGCACAAATTGAAGATCATACAATCAGAAACCAAGAAATTGATAACATGTTGCCTATGATATTAGTACAAGAAAGGGACATAATATACAAGGAACTAAAACATCTATTAAGGACCAAGGTGAGATTATTGAAAATCATGGCGAGGAAGTATGATGAAGTCACTAAGGAAAATCAAAAGGAACTAGAGAAGATATTGATGAGTACTCCTTCTAACAAGCCCTCACCTCCTAAGACCACTTTTCCCACACAATTGGGAATGGGTGAAAGATCAAAAGTAGAAGAGCAAGTGCTGAGAAGAGAGAAGTAGATCCTCCACCATATTTCTATAATTTTTGTGTAGCAGTAACTCTGGACACCTCTCAAGATGAAAAGTACCCTTTTTCAAGGAATATGGATACTTCTGTGGCAGATTAGGCTGAACATAAAGAGGAAGAAGAATAGAAGAAGGAAGAGGATCAGAAGAAGGAAGAAGAGAAAAAGGAAGAAGAAATGAAGATAGATTAGAAAGAGGATGGAAAGAAAGAGGTAAACACATCATCCATTTCATTGTTGGCAAGCAGTGATGTAAATGTTGATAGCATGGATGAAGTTGAATTAGTAAAATTGGCATTTACTGCTTTGAACAAAGCCAAGGAAAGATCAGAACCAAAGGAGACAAGAAGACAAAAGTAATTACAAGAGGAATTGATACTGTAAACAAATTTCTTCCTAAACCTATTATTTTCCAGAACAAAGATGACGTTGAAAATATGAGAATTGCACTTGATGAATTTGATGGGCACTATGAGAACTTATTGAAGATAGTAGAGGAAAAAGTAGAGAAGACATACTCAGAGAAGAAGATAACACTAGTTTGTAAATCTATCACATGGGATTTAGACATTGTGGAAACCTACTTGACAAATGCAAAGAGCTACACTGGACGTGGGAGAAAAATTTTTAGCTATTGCATGAATCCAATAAGGCATGTTCAGAATGTAGAAGACATTATTGCCAAAGAGAGGGCAACTCTGAATAGTGTGATAAATAGTTGTGAAACATCTTCACAATCCACAAAAGAGTTAGACAAAGAATTCATAGGTATTTTGGCTAAACTTAGTGTATTAGATAATGAGAAAGGGAGAGTACTGACAAGATTCAACTTGCTGAAAAGCTTTATCACTCTTAAGTTATCAATACCTGAGGCTCATCTCTCAGACTTGGAGAAAGTAACAAATTCACAAGATAAATCTATGCCCATAGACTTGAAAGAAGCTGATACCACATCATTTTCACTGAATAGCTTAATTCACAATAGCCAAGTTTTGTTCAAAACATGGACTACAAAACTAAAGATCTTGGAAGATTCTTTTCAAGATATTCTGAAACTTGTGAGAAAGAACTAAAATCTATTGTTGTATATGCACCTTTGTCATTGTTGTCAAATGGGGAGAAGAGAAGAAAAAAATATAGATACATATATAATAAAAATTATATAGGAGAAGAAAATTAAAGAGAAACGAAAAAGAAAGTAAGATTATAGTAGAGATAGATTTGTTGGAACACTTATTCATTTTTTTGTTGTTAAGTGTTCCCATCAGTGCCAAAGGGAGAGATTGTTGGAAAGTAATCAATTTTTTGTAAATTTTATTTACTTTTTGGTTTTCATTTATGGAAACACATATTGGTTTGTGATTGATTCCAATATAGATAAGTTTGATGATTTAGAAATTGACTAACTCTAGAAGTAGAGATACAAAAGTGTTTTGGATGCCAAAGATCAAGATTGGTGATTTAGGGAAAGCGATCTTAAAGGAAGATAGTATGGGGTATGTATGATCTCCACCTAGGATATAATTGGTTTTGGTTGGGTCTACAGTGAGTTAGAAAGAATTGAAGATAGACAGACTACAATAGAACAATGAAATAGAGCAGTTTGACAGTAGCAAAGATTGAGGGAGTATGGCTTGGACTCCTGGAAATCAAAGTTGTATTTTGGTTGTTGATAACCTCCAAATTGACTATGCAAGAGCACCGAATATGTATTTTATTTTTACTATATTAAATGTATTTTGTATTGAAGGCCGACTTAGTAATATTTTTAATATTCATATTGTGAGACAACTTTGTAAAGTGTGAGATATATATATA
>MU217042.1:193260-242192 GCA_018584345.1 Thuja plicata | reverse complement strand
ATATATATATATATATAAGATATTTTTCATAAAGTTGTATATTTGTGAGTGGTTAGTGGACAGTTGGATGAGTTCTTGAGTGAATAGAAGAGAAGAGAATGACATAGATAATTGAAGAACAATAAAGGAACTATCTAAGCACCAGTATTTCTTGTTTTTGGTCATGACCAAGAGCACTTTATAACCCAAATTATATTGTAAGAGCTGTAAGATCAATTAGCCCCTAACAGGGTGTTGTGAACCTTTAACTAGGTTTTAATTCCTTTAACAAGGAAATGTGCTATGTAATATTTAGCTCCTAACAGGGCTAGGTGTCCTTACAGGGACATTATACTTTAGTACATGCTTGTGGGTACCATCCCCACTGAGGTTTTCCCTTGGCCAAGGTTTCCTCAAAAACAAAATATGGTGTTATGAGTACTGTGTCATTTTCTTATGTTCTTTTCTTTACTACAAGTTTATGGTTGATATTTAAATGGTTGAAGAATTTAATTAAGTGATATAATAATGATTCACCCCCTCTTAGTATTATCCAATCCTAACACACATACAGTGTTAAAATAACTAAGAGGGGGGTGAATCAATTAGTTCCCAATAATCCTACAGTCACAAATTATCCCAGATATATATAAAAACAATTTCAAACATATAAATCAACTTGGTGAAATGTAAACTGTAATCTCAAACTTTTAGTCCTATACTAATTAGCAGTAAATGAATATTGTGATTACCGATCAATGCATATAAAGTAATATGTAAATCAAAATCAAAATACACAATAATCATGCATATTGACACATGGATGTTTAACATGGAAACCCTACTTAGGGAAAAATCACCTCGGACTAGTAACCCAAAATATTTCACTCTTTTGAAGTGTGCTCGGTTAAGAGACAACCCTGTTAAAGGTTACAATGCACACTGTTAAATGTGACATGGTTAGAGGATTTAAAACTAACAGTTCTATCTTGACTAATAATTCACTAGGGGTCAAGAAGAAAACACTCAAAATTCATTAGAATTTCATAATAAATACTTTCACATCCTACTATGTTAAGAGATTTATCTGTAAAAAATTTTAAACTGATATAGTAATGATCTTATTTAAATACAACTATATTTGTAGATTTTTAGATCTACGCTAAGTACATAATACTTTTGATCAATTGGTTCACTTCAGTTCATCTAATTCTTCATACTTTGTTCTGCATGGTTAATACTCTTTCTTCTATCGCTCGGTGATGTCTACAAAAAATGCTCGATTCTATCTTTAACCAGTTTGATTAGTCATGCATGAAATTTGCATGTATGCGCATTGTTGGGAATGTTTCCAGTTTTTTAGTCTTGCTATAAATTTTGGGTTCCCAGTGTTAATTCTTGCCTAAATGTCAAGACCTATCTAGAGTAATATAAAAATTTCTTGCAAATGTTGATCTCTAAGAAATGAAAGAAATTAGAAATGTGAGAACCCTAAGCCCTAGGTTATTTTGTTCTTGTCATGCAATAAAACCCTAAAAACTCTCATCTTGGTTCTAATTTAAAGTTACCTTTTTGTCAAGTAACTTAAAATATTTTTAAGTCATGTTCTTTAAGTGAAAGATTTTATCTCCTTTTCTCACAAAGTGAACCGAATATTTTATATTATTAAGTGACTTAGAAATAGCTTGTATCTCTTAATATCGATGTAAAAAGAATATGCTTTAAATCATTAAGAGACATAGGGATTGCCATAGATTAAGATTTGATCTTGTGGATAGCACCAGATCTCCTGATTAAACTTAAGTTATAAGGGTTGTTCAGCGACTTTGAGGTTTTCTTAGTCACGTAATCTCTTAATACACATGAGGTTAAGTTTGAGTTCATTCTTCTTTAGTCGCGTTATCTCAAAACTAAATTGGAGTTAAGAAAAGGTTTCTAAGATCTAACATTGATTGTTGATCTATTCCAAGATGAGCGATGGTCATGTAATCTTAGAAAAAATGCCAAGGTTAATGAATCCTTTAGCGATTCAGAGATAAAGTTTGTCCCACAGTCGCTAGAGGAAACCCAGTTGAAATAAGGTTAAGTAAATCTTATTTTTGAGACTCAAAGATAACCTAGTCGCAAGATCTAAGAATAAATATGTAGCTAAGTGAAAGGTTTTGAGATTCAGTGTAGACCATTAGTTTGAAAATAAATCAAGGGTTACCACGTAATCTCAAAAGGATTTGATAAAGTAGCTAAAGTTTGATAGACTTAACGCTAACCATTGATGGAAGTAAGTTTTGAGGGTTAGCATTTAATCTCTAAATAGAACCTGAGTTAGATGATTTTTTTTAGCAACCTAGAGACTCTATTAATCACTAAGTCTACAGATGAACTATGGTTAGTTATGGTTAAGACAAAGCTAGGTCAAGTTGATGTGAGTAAATTTGAACTGTATATTAAGATTAAATCTTGTGGCTAGTGCTGAGTCACTGAAATAAGTCAAAAGGTCAAGGATTGTCTACTGATTTAGAGATAATGATTCAAATGCTAACACATGTTTATGTTATTCAGAGATCTGTGGCATGCAAGAAGTGTCAAAGAAAATGCATGGTTAAGAAATTTATCTAGTGACTTAGAGATAGTTTGTAGTCGTGTGATCTCATGACAAATTGAAGTTAAGGTTAAAGCTTTGGAGATTCAGCGCATACCATGAGATTAAAAGGAGATCAATGGTAAAAGAGCTCTGACATCAGAAACAAATTTCTAATAACAATGTTTCTCGGGGAGCTCAAATCAAAGCTCACCTCCACTAGCTAGAGGTGGGCGATAAATCTTCTAAAGAGTTTTTTCATTCTCTCAGAGCCTGACATACCAACTTTGGGATTAAAAAAATAAAGCATGGTTATGAAACTCTCTCAAAACATCCTGATATTCTTCAAGATTTGTTTCAACACTGTGACAAAGTGTTTGTTTCACAAGGAAACCTGGCTCCTAGAGGGAAGAAGCTCTCTAGGTGTGTATTGTCGTTACTCTAAATCACCTGACGGTCAAGTAACATGCCTTCTGTGAGAAACTTATTACCATCCATGACCTAAAAGGATGCTATCTTTTCTATGGCAGATGACAAGTCTCCTAGGTTTGATGGCTTCCCCTGTGAATTCTACAAACATTTATGGGATGATATAGGTCCTGACCTACATAGAGTGTATCTCAAAGCCTATCATAATAAAAGTCTAGGTGCTATTATTAATAAAGGAAATATTAAATTCATACCTAAAGCTGGTGATCATAAAGATATTTGTAACTAAAGGCCCATCACCTTGTTGAATGTTTATTACAAGATCATTGCAAAGGCTTTAGCTCTTAAGATCAGACATCTCCTCCCTCTGATTGTCCATCCAGAGAAAACTGGTTTCATTAAGTCCAGATATATCCTTCACAACATTCTTACTGTCTGGGAAGGAATGAAATGTGCTTGTGAGTCCAAAGAAATCATGTTGTTTCTCAAAATTGACTTTTCTTAAGCCTATGATCATATTGAATGAGCATTCATTCTTTCCATGCTGCAAGATATTCATTTTGGTCCCAATTTTGTGCAGTCTGTGGAAAATATTTTTTGTGATACCACTGCTTGTATCTTTATCAATGGCTCCTAGTCCAACACCTTTGGGATTTTTAGGTCCATTTTCTAGGGTTGTCTGTTGGCTCCTATGTTGTACATTCTTTCTCCTGAAGGTTTTGTTTATCTGCTTGTCAACTATGTTTCCTCTAGGTTAGTGTGAGGCATCTCTCTTCCTGATTCTTCTTCCTAGCTTTTCAATGGGCACTTTGCTGATGATTCCTTCATCACTCTCATCAAGGATGAGGAAAATGTCTCTAACACCTTGAAATGCTTGGATACCTTTTGTTAAGCCTCTGGGTCTGCTATTAAATGGCATAAGACTCCCTTCTATAGACAATATTTTCTACCAGCACCTCCTTGGCTGGTAAATTTTGATTGGAAGTGGGTTTAGCATGGGGAATTTTTCCACTTTCTGGGCATTCACTTTTCTTTTCAAGGATCCTCTATGGATTTATTGACTTCTATGGTTGCTAAAATTGAAAAGAAGATACAGTTGGGATTTCTAAACCTCTCTCTCTTGCAGGGAAATTTTAGATTTGTTCTAAGGTTTTTGCTACTACTCATGTTTATTATGATTCATGTTGGGCTCCTTCTAAAGCCTCTTACCTCAAGGTGGAATTCCTTCTCAGAGATTTCCTCTAGGATTCATGAGCTGAGGGCCATGGGTTCCATAGAGTTGCTTGGGGTTTTTATTGTCTCCCTAGAGAGTCTAGTGGCCTTGGCCTACTCTCCACTTACAAACAATTGCTTTCTCTATGTGCTAAGTGGTTTATCCATGCTCTCATAGGTGATGAAGCCTGGAAAATTCTTGTCAAGAATTGCATTTATTCCTGCTATCCTATTCAAAAGCCTTCTTGGAAAGGGATTGGTCTTCAGACTCTTCTCATTATGAAAGAACCTATGCAGATTCAAGGCACTTTTGTGATTAAGAGCATATGGAAGGCTTTAAAATATATCAAAACTTGGCTTTTTTGGGATGGGGATGACTTTCATAGTGGGATTTATTTGAATCAAAAAAACCTTTGGTGATCTCCATTGTTCTCCATTCAGGGTATTCCTCTGGCTAAGATTCAAGGTGCTAGTGCTCTACATTTTTTTTAAACGTGGCATCAAAACACCTAATGAGCTCTTTTACAGGACCACTATGAACCTCTACTCTTGGGAATATATGCAGACTCGGTTCCTTCTAGCTCATCCTGATTGTCAGACTTTTGATCTGTTGCTTTCTACCATTTCAGATAATTTAATTCATAAGTTGGGTATTCATTTTTTTTGACCCTGGTAGAAATATTGGAAATGGTACCCTACCACTCCCTTTAGCAACTACAAGCTGAAGATGGGATATATATGGTTGTCTCTATATTTTCCCATGGTGGACATTCTCAATAAGAGATGGCATTTACACTCTTCTACTTACCACTAGAGCTCTTGCTTCCAGACCTTTTGGTTAGCTTTTAATAAGCCTAAGATGGCTCTCTTTTCTTAGCTTTTTCTCTTCCAAGGTCTTCCTCTAGGCCCTCAGCTCAAACAATAGGGTGTTCCTAACCCTTGGTGTCCCTTTTGTAGGAATCCAAAGTCATATTTGCACCTTTTTTGGTTTTGTAGGAAAGCTCGACAGTATTGGTAGTGGATTCATGATTTTTTTAGACCGTTCTATCCCAATGCCTTCTCTTGGCATATGATTGTCCTAGGAGACCCTCTAAAACTTCCTTCCAAGTTTACCCAGATTTGGCATACTTTTAGGATGGATATTTTGTTCACATTATGGAAATATAGGAATGTTGTTCTTTTCACTCACATCTTTCTTGATATAAATGTTTCTTTGTAGAATAAATCTTGTATATGTAGCAATGTGATGACACAAATGCAAACACAAGCCAATAAAGTGGCTCTGGAGGTGGCCCACATTCAAGATCTTCTCAATCATTGGGGTAACGCCCCTTGTACGCTAGCTAGAGTACCTCTTGATTCTATTTCTGTGGTTTGTACTACACCCAGGGGTCGCCACATCTTTGACTCACCACTCCCACAATTTGCAGTCGTAGGCTTCCCGCCACCACTCTCCTAGGGGTGGTGATGATGGATGGCAGCGCCACTCAACTTCACCACCTTTCCACACCTCTGGCTAGTCTTTGGCTCTAGTTTTGTCTGCCCCTCCTAATTCTCTTGATGTTCATGGTGGCCCTTCCTCCAAGTGGTCCTTCCCACACTTGGGTCTGGATATTTCTCTACCTCGGGTAGAGGAGAAAGAAAAAGAAAAAGAAAAAGATGATTCTACTGATGGCTGGTCAGTTCCTAACCCTCCTCTCAATCCTAGGGATACCTGGGGTTTTGATGACACAGATCCTTCTTTGGCTGGCACTACTCTTGCAGCCTATGTTGGGTGATGCGACGCACTCCCCTTCCCACAGGTGGTTAATTATGTGGTGTTCCATGTTCACTAACAGTCATGGCTTTTGGTGCAATGACAAATGGGCCCTACAATTGGTATCAGAGCCTGGTTTTGGCCTGGTCATGGGTTCAAATCTCCCCGGTACCTTCCCAACCCGCGTAAGCACCTGGTATGCGCATCGAGGGGGAGATTGTTGGGTGATGCGATGCACTCCCCTGCCCACAGGTGGTTAATTATGTAGTGTTCCATGTTCACTAACAGTCATGGCTTTTGGTGCAACGAAAAATGGGCCCTATAATTGGTATCAGAGCTTGGTTTTGGGCTGGTCATGGGTTCAAATCTCCCCAGTGCCTTCCCGACCCGCGTAAGCACCTGGTATGTGCATCGAGTGGGAGATTGTTGGGTGATGCGACGTGCTCCCCTGCCCACAGGTGGTTAATTATGTGGTGTTCCATGTTCACTAACAGTCATGGCTTTTGGTGCAACGGCAAATGGGCCCTACAGCCTGAAGGTGGTATGGGTTTTTTGATGAATAGTTTCTAATTTCCTTGTCTGGCTTTGTGTCATCTGATACTCTTGCAGGGTGATTTTTATGTCCCCTGGCCCATTTTTTGTTAATATGTAACTTTTATATTAAATTAATAGGAAAGGCACTGTTCATCAAAAAAAAATTCTTTGTGTCAATTTATCTATATCTAACATGTCATTTAATACAAAGGCCACGATAAAAGGATTTAAGAAAATGAGTGGCATGGCATGTGCTCATTCATTTCTTTACATTACCATTATTTAAGAAGCCATATCAATAAGATCCCCAACTCTTTAATTCAAATATCTAATTCAAATTTATAACCACCACTAAATTTTCTCCCCAATATTCAGGTTGTCAACTAAGATTATCAAAACCTTGTCAAGTTTTTTTGTCTTGGTTAGATAAACTTTGCATTTCCAATATTCTTAATTGGTCCATTAAGACTAATCCTTTGCTATAGTTATTGAGTTTTTCATTATTATATATCATTGATAATCTCTTAAGATCCATATGAGAAAATTATGCAGCTTCATCAAAAAATTGTATTGTCCTGCTTGCATCTAACATTATGCAGTCATTTGAACATAGCACTTTACCCTTGACCAGTCCTAGAATATTTACCTTACTATTATGAATATTTTAAGCATTTTTCATTTTCCAGAATCAACTCAAAATGGGGGAATACATGGACAGTTTCACTATCACCGTTGAACTCCACCTTGGAAAAATTACAAGCTACATTTGTAAGCCAATCCACCAATCTATTCCCTTCTCTATGTGTATGGGAAATAATATATGATTGAAAGGTATCCAATATGGCCCAAGCTTATTGTAAGATATAATTGATCTTCCATTTTGACATAAATGAATTTTTGATTCTTCAATAATTAACAAAGAATCTCCCTCAATATGTAGAAGAGAGATGCACAATCTTTGTTTGATAAGAAGACCATGTAGAAGGGAAAAATATTCTGCTTAGTTATTGGTTCCATTATTATCCAAAATAACTTGAGAAGCAATGACTTCACCACCTATGTTCCTTATAAACTCACCCACACTTGAGAGTCCAGGATTGCCCCTAGAGGCACCATCAAAATTCAGTTTTACATATGGGTGATTAGGTTCTTGCCACTTGATTTCATTCCTATTGATCTTATCATTTGGACATGTCACTTCTATCCATTAAAAGGAAACTTAATTATTGTCCAATTTTTAAGGATCATATTATCCCAAGAAGAAAAAATAGATGCACATGTTTTGGTCTTTTGAACATGTGCCACAATACTAGGATATATTGATTCTCCAATCTTTATTTGAACATGTTGTATTGAAGCTGATACTTTCATGAGAATACACTTATTTCTATCCCACACAAATATGGTAGAAAAACTCATCCAAAAAGAGTTTTTTTCTATCTTTTTGAAGATTTTTTCCTATGTGAAATCTTAGAATTATATGGTTACCAAAATTTGTGACTTTTAACAGATTCACAATTATCTACTGCCAGACTCAAACAAGTCAAGGGTGTAAACTTTCTAAGCCTAGTTTGGTTTAAGATCAATGACTAGGAAACCAAAAGAATCAAAGACCAACTTTTGATTGTGAACTTTATTAACAATCAAATAAGCATCATGAAACAAGTATGATAAACAATAGAGACCATGGACCAATTAATTATATATTTCTAGTATTTATTATATATACAAGTTAAAAAGGATTGAGCAGCTCACTAAAATGCCAAATTTATCTATTTTCATAAATCATAGAAAAATTATTTATTATATTCAAATTATAAAACTTGTTAAATGAAAAAAATGCATTGCAATTTATTATCTTTTAAAAATAAAATTGACAAACTAAAATGAAGTTATAACTCATATATACCTTATAAAAATCCTACTTCGATTAGAGATACCAAAGTCTCTTCCTAGGCTTTTGAAGCGTAGTTTCCTTTAGATGTTCATGTTCAATTTTAATGTTTTATCTTCCAAAAATTCTCAATTTCTCCATTGGTTGTTCGAGTCCGTGCCATTTTGAAAGAAAAATTTGGTGCTTGTTGTCTTATATTTGAGACAAGTAAAAAAACTAGTATAATAAGTATAATTCATCAGCGAAGCATGAGTGATTTATT
The DNA here is from genome assembly GCA_018584345.1 of Thuja plicata. NCBI lineage: Eukaryota > Viridiplantae > Streptophyta > Pinopsida > Cupressales > Cupressaceae > Thuja > Thuja plicata. Next base: position 233,548 of record MU217042.1, on the reverse strand, counting down.
GCAATATTTGTATTAGGAATAAAGACACCCTTCCATAGTCCTATATCATGCTTGGCAGATATAGTCCTACTAAAGGATTCAGTTGTAATGATGAATACAAAAGGAGAAAATTGATCTCCTTTCCGAACACCTTGAGTTGCATTGAATAACCCCATTGAAATTTCATTAACAATAATGGAAATTTTATCCCATTTTATACATGATAGGACACATTTAATCCATTTGTCAGAAAAACCAAATCTGCATAATAACTTGGTGAGAAATCCCATTTAACTTTCCCATAGGCCTTCATCATATCTAACTTGACTACACAAGTGGAAAGCCTATGTTGTTTAATGGAATAAAACACTTCATGCGCCATGAAAGCTTCTTCTACATTTTCCCTCCCAGGAACAAAGTCCCCTTTCTCTACATAGATTAATTTCTAAATAAGGCCTTACAGCCTAAGATAGATGGCTTTTGATAAAAACTTATATACCTTATTACACATTAATATAGGTATATATTCTGCAAATTATTTTGGTTGCTTAGCCTTTGGAATAAGAGAAAGTCTTGGTGAGTTAAAATGGCTTATCATTGCTCCATTTTTACTAGATTCTTACATGGCTAATAATAAATAAAGTGATATGACTTCCCCAGTCTTTTGAAAGAACAATATTGTGAATTTGTCTAGCCCTGTAGATTTATTATAAGATAATAAAAAGACAACTTTCTTGACCCCAAAAAGTGTGAATGTCCTTGAATAGAAGATCATTATCCTCTTTAGTGACTAGACATAGAATATGAGTAGGGATGTCCCTTTCAACTTGATTATTTCAGGTCTTTAAAGTTGTATAGGTGCTAATAGATTAGTGAAAAATCTTAAGCCTTCTTCTTGAGTATCTTTAGCATTAGAAAGATGATTACTTAAAATGACATGGTGCATTAGCATTAATATTTTTTATTCATGTCGCCTTCACAAAGCCATAACTCCCTTGTTTTTTGCTGCCAAAAGACCTTTTCTCATTTCCTGATCTCTTCCCAAGTACCTTGTAGCTCCTCTTACTTAGTATATGTGTGAGCATCTAGACCTTGCTAAATGACGTGCTCTTGCACTTGCTTCAATTCTGCCTCAACGTATTTTTTCTAAACAAAGATTTTCTTAAACAGTTGGATATTCCAAAATACAATTTGAGCCATAATGTGTTGGAGTTTATTGTGGAATTGAAACATCCTTTTTCCTTTGGTAAAAGCGGCAGCTACCCACCATTGTCTAAGGAGACAAAGGACATGTGGGTGCCTGAACCACATTTTCTCAAACTTCAAATTAGATATTTTTATCTCCCTTTGTCATTTATCACTTACATTAAGATAAGTTTCATAATGATCAGAAGATATGAGAGGGAGAATTTATGAAGCAATCAAAAAATTTGATGCAATCCAAGAATGGGACAATAGAAATCTATCAAGACGTTCTACAAATTGTAATAATTTATTCCTATCATTAGACCAAGTGAAATTCCCATTCATTGGAATAATATTAATCAAGATATTATCTTCAATGAATGCTACAAAACCATCCATTATTTTTTGAAGGAGACATATTATTCCTATTTTCCTTCTACAAAAAATATAGCATTAAAATCTCCAACCAGCATAGTCTTCTAAAAAAGTGCTATACCTCTTTTCTTTCTTATTGATGAGTAGTTTAAATAATGCTTCAATGTTCAAGGATAAAATTTGTTCAATAGTTTTATATCTCATCTCAAGGATCCATGAAGTTTTGGGTTCTATCACTTGTATCTTACAACTGTTAGTGTCAACTAGAAAAAAAAAGTATCTATATACTTCTCCGCAATATGTGGTGGAATTCTATACCTTTTATGCATTCTATATTGAAAGTACTTAAAATATCCCCACATAATTTTGTTATGGTTATCACCTAGTTTACCTATGTACTCATTGATTTTGTATAAAGCTAGTCTATCTATCTTCCATGTTATTGCTCCTTTTTCAGGGAAGCAGTTTTGAACATAAAAAAATTATACATACCAAAAGTGATCCAAAATTTACTGATTTCTTCTTGTCTGCATGAATCCTCTTCATGTTTTCCAAAAGATATATACCCACCATCTCTTCTAGGTCATATCTAGCTCTGTCTTTCACTCTTTGTTAAGTGGAGTCAATAGCTCCATAGGGCACACTATTCAACTGACTCAATTGGTAGGCCTTATAACAATCATTGCTTCAAATCTAACCCCTTGGTCTTCAATATCATCTATCAACATTTATTTGTTACATTTATTTGAATTAATAAGTTGTGCAACCATCTTCGTGGATATTTTCCTTAGGGTAGATGTCTCCCCATGGGCTAAGAAACCTATGATCAAATGAATTAGCTCCTTGGTGATTTTGATCGCTTGCTCCCGCCATATGAGTTAATCATGAAAATCACTCAAGACATGTAAAATCAACTCCCTCTTAAATATTTTGAGTAAGTCTAAAATGTGTGTCAAACCCTTCCTTTGAAGATATTTGAACAAATCATTAAGTTCTCCATTGTTTCATATTTCAAAATATTCCTACTATATCTATTTATTACATACCTAAACAATATTGCAGTGAATGAAATTTATTACATATTTATTCAATAAAAAATGCGGTGGAATTATGGATAAGGCACCAGTTTTGTCAACTTCTGTTTCCTTCAATGGGTGTAGCTTGTGTTCTAGTTTTGCCTCTTTTTTTGTCTTGATCAATTTACGTGTAGAAAATATTAATGTCATATTGATTCAAATATATTTCCTTCTTTGAACTCAAATACATGAAATTCTTTCACAGTTGATCACCGCTCTTCTCAATATTTTAGATAGGGCTTACAAATTTATAGTTAAATTCTCTTCAAGAAATAAGTTCAAATAGTTCGCACAAATGATCACAATATAAAAATCACACTTTTCTTCTGTAAATGCTCTTCAAAATTGAAGTTGAATAATGAATAGGTTTTCCTCTAGTTTATTTTCCCAAAAAATTCTCCAATGGCTAGTTGGTGTAAAAATATTTAATGCAGTTGAATGATTCACTTTACTAATTACAAATTCCACCAGTTAAAGCTAAACTTAACATTGTAAATAACTTATTGCAATGGTTAAAATCAATGATTCACAACAGCTCATATTTATATAATACATCAAAATTAATCATCAGTGCATCTCACTACGCAAATAGATATTACCACTCATCATTATAAGGGGCTAGTTATGTATAACAATGAAATTTAGTCCCTAAGAAAAACTCACTTCCTTAGTTTGAGGATGAATCCCTTGATCCAGAGGATGGTGGGATACTTGTTAATGTGTTAGGATCTTCTTTTATTTCTTCCTTCTTCACCCATACATTTTTCATCTGACTCCCCACTTCTTCAACATTAACAATGTTTTTACCTTTCCTATCTTCATTGCTTGGTGACTGGTTCCAATACCTGCAATTTCTTACAAGAAGTCCAACCTTATGAAAATAAAAACATGCCATATATATTTTCCTCTAGGGTCTAGGATTACCTCTATGATTTATCAATCGACAATAAATAGCCATGTGTCCATATTTTCCATTAATAGCGCATGTGAAATTCATGTTTCTTTCTTTTCTTATAATACTCACCAATTTGTTAGGTATTGTTGATTTGCAATGTTTGTCCTTATGTCCAAATTTATTTCTTGCATAACAATAGTCATTAAAACTTCCTTGAGATTATCTACTACTCGTTCTTGATTTGAACTCATAAGCTTGATGACCCTAATTATTTCAATTGTAACAGTAACCATCAAAATGAGTAGTTCTTGAAACATTGACTGGTTTGCTTCTACATATCTTCGCGGTGTTTCCAGGATTTCCAAAATTGTAGAAAGTGGGTTTAGTGGGCTTCTTATTTTGTGAAATAGTATAAACCTTAAGAATATTTTATTCTTGTTTAGCACCAGACATGGATGATTCTCGTTTTCAAATTTTCTATGATCGGTATATCTTAGGCCAGAAGGATATCTAGGTCGCCTTCGATTCTTCAATTTCTCATCGATATTCTTCATGCTTTGATCATATTTCTTAAGTTTTCCATTTGTCTCTCTCAAACTTCAATTCTTCTTTTATTTGTGCATTCCCCTATCTCAATGTTTCATTCTCACCACATATTTGTAATTTTTCATTTTTGGTGTCACTTAGTTGTTCATTCAGAGCATGTATCTCATTTTTCAAGCTTTGAAGTATAATTTCTTTTTCTCTGATCAGTTCTTCTGCATTTTTCTTTACAATTTCATTAGTCCTTTTTTCATCTTAAGCAACTCTTGTGTCTTCAAGAATTTCAAACATCCTTATGGCTTGGATTTCTTATTCTCTTTTCATCTTTGTTGATTCTTTAGTTAGGATTTAGCTCTTTTCCATCAAATCTGATATTGCAACCTCAGCTTCATTAGAGTTAACAATTCCTTTAGATAGTTTACCAATGATGGCTAGAATTTCTCTCAGTTGTTCAAACAACTATTTCCTTTTATCCAATGAGTTATTAAGTGTGTCCTTCAACTCCTCAATCACCTAGTTGGTTGTCTCCAAGTGTCTTTGATACCAATATATTTCCATCTCCTAAGATCTACTCCCCAAGTTGTCAATAGAGAGTGTGAGATATGATACCAATTGTTGGAAATAGTAGGTACTGAGAGTGGGGGTGAATCAGTATAGATAAAACTTTTATACTTTTACTTATACCTCTGAATAGAAGAAAAAGAAATTTCCAAACTAATAAGTATATAACTATAAATGTAAAGTAAAAGTATAGTGAATTATATTACAACAAATGCACACATATAACACTCTAATTTTTATTGTTGAAACCCTTGGTTAGGGGGAAAAAACACATTGGAGATGAAACCCACAATCTTCTCATTGTAGTACAAAAAAATGCTCTATTAGAAGCTTAAAATATGTCACTTCCTAGGTGACTCACCCTATTAGGAGTGACTCATACCTTTTTAGAAGTATTTTCAGTCCTATTACAGACTACATGTTTAAATGATTTAATACCACTATTACAGTGTTCACCATGGGAGGGGATTTAAAATTAAGTCTTGTGGGAGACTACCTGGTTAAGGAATTTTAACTTGTTGAAATTGTTAAGAATACAAAAATAAATTTAACCAATAATATGTATTTCTGAATGCTAATAATATCCTTGATGCTCTATTCTTTCTTTGAATCCAATCTTGAATCTTCTCTCTGTATGGATCTGTAATCGTTGTCCAAGATCTTTACTTTTCAACAACACTTTAACTACTTCTCCAATGTTCTTAACTCTCTTCACTCATAACCTAATATAGTGAGTTTAACACTAATTGTAAACCTAATTATGGTTTATATTTTCCTCCAAAATAGCTTTATCAATCATAACTAACTCATAGAAACTTGAAATCCTTAGCTCGTCGTCCATAACAACCTTTAAGTTTTTGTTCCCAATGTGAAATATTTCTTCATTTTTAGTGGTAAAAATGTACCTTGGATTCATACCCAAATATGTGCATAACTACCAAAGAATTGAATTATTAATTTCTCTAAATAATGTACAACATTTTTCATGTTGTCTTGATTCATTAAATCGATCACCATAATAACCGATTTGGTCAATCAATCAAAATTATGAACTATAACCTTTAGCTTTTACCTGTTCAGTGAACTGACTGGTCGGTGGTCTATCTATTCATGCCTTTACTAGTGTGACCTAGGATTCATGACCAAAAAACTTAGTATACCTATTATCTTTATACCTTCCAGTGTATCGATAACATACTTTCCCTCTTTAACTAATATGTCCTTCACCTATTATTGTAATCACCTAAAAATGGTCACCTAAACCCTAGACCCCCAATCTCAACATTTAATCAATAAACCCTAATCTTGATTATTCTAAGTCCAAAATCAAACAGGAAATTCATTGCATTTGAACTCATCTAACCTAAACCCTAGGTCCTAATCAATCATCATACTTGATTAATTAATCAATTCCTAAAATCAAATTACATTAGAAAATATATCTTATGTTAATTATTTAATTGATATTATGATATATTAATTAAATTAAAATTACAAAATTGTCAATTAAATAAAAAAGGAATTAAATTAATTATAAAAATATAAATGTGCATTCAAAGTCAATTAATTTATTGAAAAATAGTATGACATCATCAAATTTAGTTGACTAATTATCAAAATGGAAACAATCCAGTTCCACTCAGTTAACTGATTCCCCACTGTTTATCATTTTGGAAACATTTTTGTTAACTGTGAACTGATTTTGGAAGTTTCCAAAACAACTGATCAGTCAGTTTAGTCAACTAACTCTCTCGACTAGTCGAATCCCTTGCACATGGATTGTGCTTCTTCAATCAAATCTGAGCCACTCTTTTCATTCGATCTCCACCATCGATACGAGAGAGATTTCTATAAAAGAGAAACTATTTTCCTACACAAAGGATCCTAATTTTTTATTAAAGTTATTATAGTGAATTTTTATCTTAGATTTGTTGCATGTTTTAGCTTTCATTTATTTAGCATTGTTGTTTAATTTTATTCAAGCATGCAAACATAAACTTAGAGCACACTTTGAATTTGCTGTTGTTAAAAATGAATATCTCACATTTCAATTGGTGTTCTAAAACTGAATTCTAACTAGCTTGGATTAATATCAATCTACATTTGCATTTGCATTTAGTTTAATCAATCATATAGCTCTAAATCCTTCATTTAGGTTAGTGTGTAGTCACTGAGCCTGCAATGATCTGAGAGCAAGCTCATACTCCAACCTTCTAGAAGGCAACAGGTCAATTCTTTCAGACATATAAACTAAATGAATCCATATTCATTTCTGTATGCAAGTGAAGTACATTATATATGTTTAAGTGTACTGCTAAAGTAGAGGTCCAATTTTAGCACGCACATTTTTGGCGCCCATCGTGGGGTAGAAAAATCAATTTTTTGGCCTCATCACAAACTCTGGTTTTTAATTCTGTTTTCTATTCACTTTGAGAAAAATCTAGGTCCTCCATTACGTCCGAATTGTCATTTTGGTTTGAAAAAACCATAAACATGGCTGCCTTAACTAAAAAATTTAATCTATCACAAAAAAAAATATAAATAGAGGTCGTACAACCTTCTGCACACAAATCAAGACTAAAAAAAAAAAAATCTCGCATAGCTCATGACAAATTATTTTTTCAGTATTTTTGGGTTTATTGTGTATTTTGGAAAAACATTTGGGTTTAACACCATTTTATTATTTTATTTTATTGTTTTGTCAAAATATATTTAACAACTAATACCTAACCCATATTGCAGGATGTGCACAAGGCTCTGGCCTTCACTTCAAATTCACTTGTGTTGTATAGTGGTTTTACACCACTAATACTTTGGCTTTCCCATACATGTGGGATTAAAACCCTTCACTACCTTCTCCCCGTGCTGCCTTATACCTCCCTTCACCTCCTCTCACCTCCCAATACCCTCCATGCACTACCTTATATCTTCTCCCCACCTCCTCCTTCCTCCCAACCGCCCATCGTTATCCCGCCACCATCCCACACAATCCCGCCGCTACCTTCCCATGCCCCATATCCTTGTCTATTGCATCACCCACCAGAAAACCCTCCACAGCCGCTTAGCTCAGCTCCCCCTCCGTCGCTTAGCTCAGCTCCCCCAACGTTTCTTAGCTCTCCAAACGGGCCGCTCAGCCCGAAACACCATATAGAAGCAGCCACCTCCGCTCGGGGAAGGGATTAAAATTGACAAGCGATTAAAATGTGGTAAATGATGACATCAAAAAGATTCAAAATCATCTTTGCCTTCACCATTGGCATTTTTAAATTTACTATCTATCTTTGAATCCTCATAACTTACTTGTTTTAACTCCTTTTTTCAAGCATTTTTTTTATAAAAATTTTAGGTAGAATTCTCTGAGGATCACACTGGTGAAGTTAGTTTTTGTTTTTTCTCTCTGGATTGATCAGAAATTGCACTTTTTGGTGACTGTACCTGGCTAATCCTCATTTTTGCAGCTTTCGATGCCTCGTACGGGCTCATATGATCACCTTTTTTAGTGCAATTTTTTTTGAAACTGCATGATTTTATGTGTACTTTCTACATATATGATCTATTTTCTAATTTTTAGATTTTGATAATGTGGAATAATCTTTGGCTTTGATTTTCATATTATTATCTTTTGCATACAGCCTAACAGTGGTTTGCAGAAAGTTATCCAAGAAGACTAAAACACAAAATACTCACAAATTGGTTTTGCAGGTTTTCTTTGATCGATAGAATGCAAAACATTGTTCTTGCATATTGTTTTTGATTTCTTAAAATAGGAACCCACATACAAGAGTTCTTAAAATGAACATTTGTTTGATATTTTAGGAATGATAATAATGTCAGGAAACTATGCTCTCACACTTTTGGGATGATCAAAAATCCAGAAACATTATTGTCATTTTCTTATTCTTCATGAAGTGTCTTTTAGTTTTTTTAAATCCAAGGAATTGCATGGATGTATCCCCTCCCCTCGCCTTCGCAGATCTTGGGTGAAAGAGAAATCCATACAAATACTTTAGCATGGCTACCTCCTGAGTGCTTTAAAAAAGCCAGTGTGAGTGGATTGCCCAAATGGTAATAGGCTAAAGCCAAGCCCTTCCGAACTGGTATACAAAAAATGCCATTGTGATTAGTCTAGTGGTGCGTTAAAGTCCCTACATTGTTAAGGTGAAAACCTTACTTTTAAAGGATTGGGAGAGCCCCCTTAATTGGGAAAATGACTTGATCACAACCACTTGAACAAATGTCCTTACTACAAACTTTGTTCTAGTATCCAAAATCCCTCTATTTGTTGGTGCGGAAGGTCAGAGACTGACTAAGATGTCCCACATTTTCACGGCTCATAATAGAGACAATGGTCCCTTGGGAAGTGATTACCCTTGGGATTCGAAGCTTGTTGTGCCTAAGAAGTGAGTACACATGTAAGGAGGAGCCCATGCCTCCAAGCTTCTAAGTTGTGCGCTATGAGTAGGCATTGCTGAACTTTGGTTCAAGTGGGAATTCAACAGATATTGCCCTGGCTATCCTAGGACTGTGGTGTGTCTATTATTTTATTTTTACAACAAAAAATCTCCATGATGTGTCTTGTGTGAGTGTTCACTAAAACAACAACAATGATCAAACAATCCAAAAAACATTACACTTTAGATATTTGTCTATCTTGTCTCATCTGAAACTTCAATGATCCTGTCAAAACTCTCTCAAAATTTTGTCAAAATTGTTTAAAAAACTTGTCAAAAATTTGTCTTCCATTAGTCTATGCTACTACATTCAGTCTATTCTAAAATTTATGTTGTCATATCATTTCTAATAGTTCACATGCAACCATGATCTATTGTTATTCAAACCTATCACTGTCTTGAAATCTGATATCATTACGCTTGTCCAATTGACTGAGTCCTTTGTTCCATCTTATCATCTTTGTCTATGCTATCCTTATTCTGGGTTGTGAGAGTAGGTTCATTAACCTTGACTCAAGATCAAAGTCTTTGTTATCTCCATCCTTAGTTGGACCTTTATCTCTTGGTCTCTTTGGTCTTTGACTTTGCCAACACTTTAGATATCACCACGGTGTCAGTAAGGTGAATCAACTTATCTTATGCCAGTGTGAACTAGAAGTCATTTTAGAAATTTTCACCAAGAAGAGAACTAGGGATTCCCATTCAAAGACAACTCCTTTTTTAGAGAGAACCCTCTCTTTGAGGGAGATTCTTGAATTCCTCCTAGATCACAATCCCCAGAGGACAAGTTACCTAGTCCCAAGATGTCAGAAGAAAGACAAGGTAGAGGCAGGTCTTGATGGAGAGACCTCTCTAATGGTACCAACAAAATAATTGCGGTTGATAATCACAACAAGAATGTTGATCATAAGGCATTCAAAGATCCTTTCCTAGAACATTACAAAGGAGAAACTTATAAGAAAGGCACTCAAATTAATCAAACTTATTCTAATTATGACTACAACATCATCAACATGCTTTAGCCATCTCATTCTGAATATTGCAATGTCATCATCATCAAGCAGAAAGAGAAAGAGTCTCGATCGGCCAACGCAGTGACTCAACCGCAAGAAAAAGTCAACTGGGGGGTTTTGGATCTTCCAACCATTCATCATCTTCCAATAAACCATTGGTATCCAAATCTTGGGTACCTCTTAGAAAACAAACTGCTGTGGGTACCCCTAAAGTCTCATAGTCCAAACAACTGACTTCATCCAATACTGTGGACTATACCGTCATTGAGAAATTGCAGAGAACTTCTGCCCATATTTCAATCTTTGAACTGCTCAAACTCTCTCCATCTCATAGAGAGGTCCTGGATAAAGCAGTATCAACTACAAATGTCCCTAAGGACTTGGATCTGGATCAGTTTCAAACCATGGTAGGTAGCTTGACCTCACCACATTACCTATCATTCTCAGAAGAAGATGACAACTCTTTAAGTCATCCACACAATCTCCCCTTGCATGTCGAAGTCTTGATCCATAAACACCATGTCAGATAGGTCTTTATATATGGAGGCACAGGGTTGAATATCTGCACATACTATTTAATCAAGAAACTAGGCTTTTTAGAGAACGCCATTAATCCTAAAAAGAAAGTCACTATCAAGACGTATGATGAACAAGAAAGATCTTGTAAAGGTCTCATAACTTTATCAATCTGAATAGGTCATGTTGAGAGGGATGTTACCTTCTAAGTTCTAGATCTCCAACTAGCCTACAACATTCTGTTGGGAAGACCTTGGATCCATGAGATGCAGACTGATGTAAGTGTTCCAAGGCTTGCTAGCACTGCAACTAAGAGACCTAGCTTTTGTCTTCTAGGAAAATAATATCTTCTAGGTGTTTAATTAGCTTAGATGATTAACTAAGTCCAATTTCAACTCTTCTCTAAGAGTTCCCCACTCATGTGCTTCACCCTGGAAGACTAACACCCTTATTTAGTTCAAATCTCCACTTCTACTTACACTTAGAAGAGTCTAAGTGTCAATTTCCACACTAACATTCATGAATCACTTGGAGGGGTATCCAAAACTATGTAGGCATTGCACTTGATCAATTTGGAATCCATCTTGAGGGATCTCCTTCCCGTTTTTAGTTGAGTCCAAGTTTGTGTCTTGAAGAGGCCTAATTGAGCTCACCTCCTTGTACCTCTAAACAGTGTGTTTTTCTCACTTCTTGCAAAACTTTCCCAAAGACATCAAAAATAAAAGACCATATCCAAATACCCTTTTCCACTTTACAAAGGATTTTTTAATTCTTAGACCCCTAAGTCACCTGTACATAGGGTACCTATAAACTAGGTCGTATAGGGCTAATAGGCCTAAAATCTAGGACAGTCTGCAAATTTAAACAAAATTCATCCAAAACTTGTCTTCACTGATTGGTATGAGCTCTACCAACTCAGTATGTTAGAGTAACACTAAACCCTAACTATAAATGTACTCAGATCATATAGTAATATCCTTCGCTGCATATGAATGCTCAATGCTACTCCTCCAAACCTCTAACCGGACAGTGCATGCTCATCTAGGGCTTGGGTCTAAAAATAACAAATTGTACTTCTAAGACTCCTAACTCTACAACTATGTACATTATTGAATCCCCTAACATTTCCATCTACCCTTAGGTGTTTCCCATGGTTATATTTCATGGGGGAGCCATGACTTGACTGACTGGTTAGGACAGTACCAGTTAACCTCCTAGTTACAAAACAATTTAACTACGACTATATACTACCTCTAATTGACTACTTCACTAAATGAAAAGTGCTTCTAACTATCCTAGGAACACAAAACAATCATTAGACTCAAGCACTCAATCCATTCAACGTGACTATTTCAAGGAGATGCTTGGGATTATTGAAAACTCAGAGTTGCAGACTTCTATTAAACTTCAAACTTGTTACGATGTAATCACTAACTTCTTGATTTGAGTCCTTCTCTCCATTATATGCCTTCTTCCACTATTCTAGGGCCTTTTTGGTTGATTCTCCACTCCTATTTTCAAGGAGAATATGATGTAACCATGTTGCATGCAATCATTGCAATTATTGTAAATGTTGTCATGACAACAATTTAGCAACTTTTGGCATCTTTTCAATTATGCCTTCTCCCTACATTAAAGGACCTATAACCTCTCCATTTCAAGGATACAAGATCATTTAAGGCCCTATGGAATCTCTATGTCCTCAATTATGAGTTTAGGACACATTCATGACTCCAACCTCACACTTAACAAGTAAGCCTAAGAATTTGAAAATACTACTAACAATGGCTATTTATGTGACCATAGTCCTAATGACTAACTCACTTAGACTAAATTGAAAATACCTAATAAGGTCCAAAAATAACTAACCTATCTTGACTTGGCAAATGTCAATTACAAGCCAAAATGAACAAACATGGAGGTTAGCTTAGGTACTCCTGCACCATCCTCCCCAAAACAAAAATATCAATCCACCCTTGGATTGAGGATGCCTGGATCAATCCCCATCTTCTTGAACTCTAATTCTTTGACCCATATTGCATCTGCATTTTTTTGATCATGTCTTTTGATCAAGTGCTCCTTATACTCTTTAGTTCTAGTCTTCTTGTATACTCTTGTATCCAGTATGTTGTGAGCTCATGTGACTATGGCAGAGGGTAATTGTAGTTCCTCCACATCTCTGATTATTTCTTGAAGACTCTAATCCAAGTCTTGCTTTGGTCCTTTGTAATGGACTAAGTCTGCAATGTTGAAGATAGGTGACAGTCCACTATCTTTCGGAAGTTCAACTTTGAATTCATTATCACCATACTTAGCCATGATAGGACAAGGGCCTATTCTTATCATCTACAACTTGTGAGGGACTCCCTTCTGCAATCTTGATTTATTGAGATGTACCATCACCATGTCACCCACATTAAACTCAACTGTCCTCCTACTTTCATCAACCATTTCCTTATGTTTCAAGGTGTTCTTTGTTAAGGTTTTCTAGACTGTATCATGTATCTCTTGCATGGCATTAGAAAAATTATCTGCATATCCACTTGATTTCACTCCATCCTTCAAGTCTCTCAACTCATAGACTCCTCTAGTATGTATTCTATACACCACCTCAAAGGGGCTCTTCCCTGTTGACCTATTGATGGTATCAATGTAGGCGTACTCAGCTTGTCCAATCAATTGATCTCATTTCTGTCTGTACTCCTTTTTCAAGCACCTTATTAGATTTCCAAGGCTTCTTTTCACCACTTTAGTCTGACCATCAGTTTGGGGATTGTAGGAAAATCCAAAGGATAAATTAGTGACTAATCTTTGGCAAAGTATCTTCCAAAAATGAGTCATAAATTTGGTGTCTCTATCAGACATAATGCTCTTAGGTAACCCATGGATTCTTACTATCTCTTTGAAAAATAGATAGGCTATTTGGCTGGCATCATTAGTGGTCTTGCATGGCACAAAGTGAGACATTTTACTAAACCTATCCACAACTACATAAACATTATCCATAACTTGTCTTATTTTGGGTAATCCAACTAGAAAATCCATGCTCAAGCAATCCCAAGGTCTAGTGGGAATAGGTAGGGGCTGATAAATACCAGCATTTGAAGAAGTACCCTTGGCTCTTCGACACACAATACAACTCTCCACATACCTTTTTAAATCAAGATTCATCCTTGGCCAATAGTAGAACCTTTGAACTAGTTATTTTATCTTTGTGATCCCAAAGTGACCACTCAATGCACCATTGTGCTTCTCTTGAATCATGTTATCCCTAATAGAGCCTCTAGGGACACATAACTATTTTCCCTTAAACAAAATTTTACTCTGCAAAGTATACTCAGCATACTTACTATGAAAATGGTTTTCGTATTCAGCACATACCCTGTAAATGTCTCCAAAGTCCTCATCTTCAGCATATAGGTCCTTGAAGTGATCTATTCCCATACTCTTTAACTGAATCTCTTGGATAGTGAGATCTTCTTGACAATGCATCTGCAACTTTATTTAGGACACCTTTCTTATGTTTGATTTTAAACATGTAAGATTGTAGGTACTCAGACCACTTCATGTGCTTGTGGCTCAAATTCTCTTGAGAGTTCAAGAAACTTAAGGATTGATTATCTAAATAAACAATGAACTCCTTGGGAAACAAGTAGTGCCTCCAATTTCTCAAATCTTGAACCTGTTATACACTGAATTTGCACCTCTGATCTCAAGCTCTCTTGGTCTTGATAATCCAGTATAACAAGGGAATCATCTCAAGGTTGTGGGACCTTATGCTAACTGAGATGAGACCTCCAGATTCTAGGCTGGTTCCTCTTGGATAATCACCTTAATTTGCTTCTAAACAGGAAAGTAAACTTTAGAGGGAAAGGGATAGAAGGATTGCATGAAAGGGAAATGACTGAAAGAAAACTACCTACTAGGTGATACACCAAAATTAGGGTTTGGATCTTAGTATAGAGGAATGAAACCAATGGAAGAACTAGGTCAAATAAGTCACAACTCACTAGATAGGCTTGCATAAGTATTTCATAGGAAGGTCTGAACAAAAGACTTGACCTATGACCTGCAAACAAACATCTTTCTCTACAACCAGGTGTAGGAATGAGACAAGACTGCTAGGGGCTGAAGTAAACCCAAAAAACATCTAAATCAGATCAAACACAATAACACACAGACTTATATAAAATGAGAGGGACTAGGAACCCCAATGTCCATTAACAACATTCATAAACTTTGATCCAATAAGAGATGATACAAACAAGGAAGCATAGGGATATGAAGAATTATCATAGAATACCTCCAAAAGTTTGTATGATCAATGAGAAGATTACAGAATGTAAAAGCCAGAGGGCAGAAAGAATGCCTCAGATATCTCCTAGAAAGAATGAAATTCTCTTTACAAAATGCCAACTCTGAGCACTAAGGCTCTCAAAAAACTTTAGATACAACCTCCCCTGCACGCAGACAGGAGTCCCAAAAAACCTAACTAGGGTTACAAATTTTACAATAGAATAATCGACCCTAGGAAAAAATCCAATCTAGTCATAAATTTTCTTCCAAGATGAATCGATTAGATCAGATTTTCTTTCTTGCGCCCATCCCTATACTTGATTATGCCCCATAAACAAGTAACCTGGATTCATCAGCCATACTCTGCAAATAGGTCATGCCATGAATGCTCACCAACTGATCGCAACCTTCCCAGGACAAGAAGTGACCCCTAATGACCACCACTTAATCTCTCATCAATGAGTCCTCAACTCATAATCGTGTCCTTTAGCCAACTGCACCTGGAGAGCAATAACTTCCTGATTGGACTTTGGATCTCCTTGCGCCCCTGAATCTCCCTTTCTCTTTACCGACATTGAAACAAATCTATCCAGGGATCAACAGACTTTTTTGTGCATGATTCTCTACAATTAGACCCCCCGATCAATTCTGGAACACGAGCAAACAGAAACCATGGATGCCGAGCATTTCATAGTGTCAAACTTGCCACCATATTTCAAATTCAAAGTCAAGCGACTACGCGACTAACTGTTAGTCTCCTTGTCATGGGCATCAGTCCTTAACCATAGCTTCATCTCATGTCCCAGCGACAATGTGCCTCTTTACCCCTGGTTAACCTGAGTCAAGATCTGGCGACATCCCGGCTGTCTGAAATCAAAGTCGCGAGGAGTTAAACTTAACTCATCATCTGTCCTGCGACCTTGCTACTAACTGCTTCCCTTGGCCGCTACGGTTATCGCCTTGTCGCTGGATGTTATCTTCCTATTATGAGACTGTGTAACCACGCTTAGTCGCCAAGTCGGGAGAACCTTCTTAGAGCCTTTGACCCTTTCTTAACAGTTCCTAAGTGTCTCTTTTATGTTCTTAGAGACATCCCGACAACCCCTAATTGCCAAGTCGGGAGGACTCTCTTCGTAGGGAACTTTTTTCCCAGACTTAGCGACCACCGTTAGATCATCTGCTCTTTGCATCAGACGACTTGCTTTTAATCGCTGAACAAATGATCATACCCTCAAATTATTCCCAGACTACGTGACTGATTGTTTCCTTTAACTATTAGCTGTGACCTGATCCAGCGACACCCCGACATGAAGCAGTCGCTGAGTCTGAGAACCTTTCCCTAACTGGTAGGATCATCCTACGATCACCCGACTGAAGGACTGCTTAACCGCTAACTCTGGCATGATCTGGCGAAAAGGCAACCAAAGGCTACCACGAAGTCGAAAGACATTTTGCTAACTGCTAAATACATCACGCGACTACACAACTGAGCGGTAGGTCCCATCTTCATAAGACTTGTGACATGGGTCTGGCGACTTCCCGACTGAAGGCTCATCGCTAAGTCTGAGAACACAAAAGGAATATTCTAATCTGTTATGAGACCACGTGACACAAGGAAAAGCAAATTCAGGGAAAGAAAAGGCATATTCGCCCAGGGTAACGTGACAAGGTGACTGAGAATAAAGCACATGCCATAAGTGACCCAGAAAAGGTAACTGCAAAACATAAGAGCCAAGGTCTAGGGTTTATTTCATCCTTACACATGAAAGACTTAGGGTTTTGAGGGGTTTTTAGCAAAGTGAAGACCTGAAGACCTAAAAAACATGACAGAGGATGCCAGGTAGGGAAAACCAGGCCAAATTGCACAGAATGGGAAAATTTGGACAACATTTTGGCGACTTCTGCGGGATGTCAGCCTGCTAGACATTTGATCAATGGCCTTGACATATCCATTGGGCATGGAGTCACTTCAGAACATAAAACCTGATAGGGCAAAACTGTGCACTTGCACTTCTTGGAAAACAGGAAACTACTCTAAAAAGATGAAAAAAAAAGGGAAACCTATCCTAAAACTAAACTAACCAGTGCAGAAGCTGGTCAAACAAAACCATTCACTGGTTGTGAAAAATAGCTACCCTTCCTTATAAGGACATCTTGCATTGAGTTCACAAGGGTAACTATAAGAGCCAGAGGCACATAAAGATTTATGAAATGATTAAGACTTGCCTCTGTAGAAATAAGATCAAGTTTACCTTCCTCTGATTGGTCATATGGAGGGGCCTCGGTAAACTCCTTCTGGGCCAAGTACCTGATGGGGCAGCCTCTTGAAAGTCTAACGGTAGTACTCTCCTTGACGGTTTCTTTTTTATCTTCATGGTTATCTTCCATCCTAGATAGCCATGTCAAGTCATCATCCTTAGTCAGGGGTATATTATCCTCTTCTTTTGAACAGGCCAGGGGCTCATCAAAGTTGCTAACATCTTGAGGATCTGAGACTGTCTCCAACTCTTTCTCATGCAGCAGTCCTTTTGAAGGAGAGCGATCTAAGACCAGGCCTCTTTCCATATGCACACCACTTTGAACCTCCAATCCAAGGAATAGGGGCTCATCATTCAATTTATCACAAAAGGCCTCCATGATAGCAGAGAAATCAAACTCCTCAGGGTCTTTGTCTATGTTCCTTTCTTGGAACAGCTCCTCTATAACTTTTTCATCCTGCTCAAAACCAGGTAGCACAGCAAACAAAAGCACATCATCCTTTTGTGTATCAACCTCCTGTTGATGGTGAACCTCTTGTTCTGATGGATCCTCACCCATAGGTGATGGCATAATCTCTTCTTCATCATCAACAAAGAGGGGCAGCTCATCAAACAAATCAGTCGAGAGCATAGGTTGGGCATCCATTTCTTCCTCCACAACTTGTTGTTCCTCCTCATCACAGTCGTCACTCTGCACTGATACCTCATATTCCTCCTCCTCATCACATGAAAGCTCATTTGCCATAGGTCCCTGCTCGGATACTAGAGTAGTATCCTTGAAAAGACTTGGCATCTGATAGCCAGGAGGCAGAGTCCATTGGGGTATCCTCCACATTTGATCATCTTGAGAGACTAGAGGGGCCTCCTGGGATAAACAACCTTTTTGAATAGGTTGCTCTTGCAGAGTGGTAGGCTGAATCTCAAGCACAGGCTCTTGAAAGGAATTTTTTTCCATGAAACTTGGGATATGAAATTGAGAGGGCTCAGGGTTGGATATAGAAGGTTTATACAAATGGGCCCTCCAACTTGGGATCTTAGGCCTAAGAGCCTCCTGTTCAGCAATTTGTGATTTCAGCCTTGCTGTCTCAATGCTAGCTCTGTGATTGATCTCTTCTTGGAATTGTCTCATTTGCTGCTCATCAATCATTTGTTTCTCACCAACTAGAGCCTCCTCTGTTTGATAAGGGATGAACCCTTGCTCATAATTTTGAGCCTCCATCTCTTGTTGCTCCCTGATTTTTGACACTTGCTTGACTAGGTCAAGCAATCGCTCCTTCAGCTCTTCTTGTGCTTTCATGAAGTCTGATTTCAGGGTCTTTAGGCAATTAGGCTGAGAAGGGGAGGGTGGGTGGTAAATAGGAGGAGGTAGCTGGCTTTGCATTTGTAGCTGTGCCCTTTGTGCCCATGGCTTACCCTGTTTGAGGGCTTTTTCATAGTCTTGCATGAGGGCATATTCATTTGGGGCATGTTGGATGTAATGACGGCCTTGTGCATCTGCATAGAAGCTTGGGATAAAAGCAGGCTATGGATGGCTTTGATAAGGCTGATGACCAGCCCATTGAGCATTTCTCTCATGATAGTATGGTGAATAACCTGACTGTCCCTAATAACTTGACATGTATACTCACATAACTAGCTGAAATTTTAAAATGGAAGATTTGAAACATACCAGCACTTCATCTTTGAAACCAGGAGACTTTCCAGAGTCACCAAATATGCAAAAAAATGAACTGTCAAGGTCTACAACATGCTATCAGCATATCAGAGATAGCATATCTTTAACATGAATCTAAACTTCAGTCCCACCGGGCGTGCCAGAAATGTTATACACTGAATTTTTGCCTCTAATCTCAAGCTCTCTTGGTCTTGATAATCCAGTATAACAAGGGAATCATCTCAAGGTTGTGGGACCTTATGCTAACCGAGATGAGACCTCCAAATTCTAGGCTAGTTCCTCTTGGATAATCACCTTAATTTGCTTCTAAACAGGAAAGTAAACTTTGGAGGGAAAGGGATAGAAAGATTGCATGAAAGGGAAATGACTGAAAGCAAACTACCTACTAGGTGATACACCAAAATTAGGGTTTGAAACTCAGTATAGAGGAATGAAACCAATGGAAGAACCAGGTCAAATAAGTCACAACTCACTAGATAGTCTTGCATAAGTATTTCATAGGAAGGTCTGAACAAAAGACTCGACCTATGACCTGCAAACAAACATCTTTCTCTGCAACCAGGTGTAGGAATGAGACAAGACTGCAGGGGGCTGAAGTATACCCACAAAACATCTAAATTAGATCAAACACAATAACACATAGACTTACAGAAAGTGAGAGGGAATAGGAACCCCAATGTCCATTAACAACATTCATAAACTTTGATCCAATAAGAGATGATACAAACAAGGAAGCATAGGGATATGAAGAATTATCACAGAATACCTCCAAAAGTTTGTATGATCAATGAGAAGATTACAGAATGTAAAAGCCAGAGGGTAGAAAGAATGCCTCAGATAGCTCCTAGAAAGAATGAAATTCTCTTTACAAAATGCCAACTCTGAGCACTAAGGCTCTCAAAAAACTTTAAATACAACCTCCACTGCACGCAGGCCAGAGTCCCAAAAAACCTAACTATGGTTATAGATTTTACAATAGAATAATCGACCCTAGGACAAAATCCAATCTGGTCATAAATGTGCTTCCAAGATGAATCGATCAGATTAGATTTTCTTTCTTTCACCCATCCCTGTACTTGATTACGCCCCGTAAACAAGTAACCTGGATTCATCATCCATACTATGCAAATAGGTCATGCCATGAATGCTCACCAACTGATCGCAACCTTCCTAGGATAAGAAGTGACCCCTGACAGTCACCGCTTAATCTCTCATCAATGAGTCCTCAACTCATAATCGTGTCCTTTAGCCAACTACACCTAGAGAGAAATAACTTCTTGATTGGACTCTGGATCTCCTCGTGCCCCTGAATCTCCCTTTCTCTTTACGGACATTGAAGCAAATCTATCCAGGGATCAACAGACTTTTCTGTGCATGATTCTCTGTAATTAGACCCCCCGATCAATTCTGGAACATGAGAAAACATAAACCATGGCTGCCGAGCATTTCACAGTGTCAAACTTGCCACCATATTTCAAATTCAAAGTCAGGTGACTACGTGACTAACTGTTAGTCTCCTTGTCATGGGCATCAGTCCTTAACCACAGCTTCATCTCATGACCTAGCGATAATGTGCCTCTTTACCCCTGGTTAACCTGAGTCAAGATCCGGTGACATCCCGACTGTCTGAAATCAAAGTCGCGAGGAGCTAAACTTAACTCATCATCTGTCCTGTGACCTTGCTACTAACTGCTTCCCTTGGCCGCTACGGTTATCACCTTGTCGCTGGATGTTATCTTCCTGTTCTGAGACTGCGCAACCACGCTTAGTCACCAAGTCGGGAGAACCTTCTTAGAGCCTTTGACCCTTTCTTAACAGTTCCTAAGTGTCCCTTTTCTGTTCTTAGCGACATCCTGACAACCCCTAATTGCCAAGTCGGGAGGACTCTCTTCGTAGGGCACTTTGTTCCCCAGACTTAGCAACCGTCGTTAGATCATCTTCTCTTCGCATCAGACGGCTAGCTTTTAATCGTTGAACAAATGATCATACCCTCAAATTATTCCCAGACTACGCAACTGATTGTTTCCTTTAACTGTTAGCTGTGACCTGATCCAGCGACACCCTGACATGAAGCAGTCGCTGAGTCTGAGAACCTTTCCCTAACTGCTAGGATCATCCTGCCATCACCCGACTGAAGGCCTGTTTAACTGCTAACTCCGGCATGATCTGGCAACAAGGCGACCAAAGGCTACCATGAAGTCAGAAGATGTTTTTCTAATTGCTGAATACATCATGCGACTACACGACTAAGCGGTAGGTCCCATCTTCATAAGACTTGTGACATAGGTCTGGAAACTTCCCGACTGAAGGATCATCGCTAAGTCTGAGAACACAGAAGGAATATTCTAATCTTTTCTGAGACCACGCGACACAAGGAAAAGTGAAGTCCAAGAAATAAAAGGCATATTCACCCAGGGTAACGCGACGAGGCGACTGAGAATAAAGCACATGCCATAAGTGACACGAAAAAGGTAACTGCAAAACATAAGAGCGAAGGTCTAGGGTTTATTTCATCGTTACACATGAAAGACTTAGGGTTTTGAGGGGTTTTTAGAAAAATGAAGACCTGAAGACCTAAAAAACATGACAGAGGATGCTAGGTAGGGAAAACCATGCCAAATTGTACAGAATGGGAAAATTTGGGCAACAGAACCAATGCATACAACTCAAGGTCATAAGAAGAATACTTCTTCTTTGCTTCACTCAACTTCTCATAATGGAATTCTAGTGGTCTACCCTCTTGGCTTAGGAAAACTCCAATAGCTATGTTGCTTGCATCAAATTCAATTGCAAAAATCATCTTAAAGCTTGGAAAGACTAGCAATGGTTGGGTAGCAATCTTTTCCTTCAGCAACTCAAAGCTCTTATCAACTTGTTGATCCATGTGAACTTGCTCTTCATTCCTCCTTTAATTGTGTCCAACATAGGAGACAAAATAGCACTAAATTGCCTTACAAACTTCCTATAATACTATGCAAGGCCATGAAAAATTCTTAGGTCTATTGCTATCCTTGGAGTAGGCCAATTCATGATGGCTTCCACTTTAATTTTATCCATCTTCATATTACCATGAGATAAAACAAATCCTAGGTATGCTAGCTCTATTTTGATGAACTCACACTTCTCCAAGTTAATCATGAGCTTCTCTGCATGTAGCCCCTTGAGTACTAATTCCACATGTTTGAGGTGTTCCTCTCTTGTCTTACTAAAGATGAGTATATCATCCAAGTATACCACTACAAACTTGCCAATGTCATCCTTGAGTACTTTATTCATCAACCTCATAAAAGTTGATGGAGCATTTGATAAGCCAAATGGCATTACTATCCATTTATACAGCCCTTCAGTGGTCTTGAATGTTGTCTTCCACTCATCTCCTTCATTCACCCTTATCTGGTGATATCCACTTTTTAAATCTATCTTTGTGAAGTACCTTGCACCTCCTAGACAATCCATCAAGTCTTCAATCCTAGGGATAGGGAACCTATATCTGATAGTGATCCTATTAATGGCTCTAGAGTCAGTACATAATCTCAAAGTACCTCCCTTCTTAGGGGCTAGGACTATGGGTACAGCACAAGGACTAATGCTCTTCCTTATAAGACCTTGTTCTAACAACTCTTTAATTTGCCTAGCTATTTCCTCATTCTGTTGAGGGTTCATGTTTTGTAGGCTACCTTATTGGGTAGGGTAGCTCAAGGAATAAGGTTAATCTAATGGCTTATGAGACTTATAGGGGGTAAGGTTGATGGTTTTCCATCACATAAAATATCTTCATATTTCTGCAACATTTCTTGTATCTCTTGGGGCAGCTCTGTGATGACATGTAACTAATTGAATGTTTGATAATGTTAAGTTGAAGATAATGCAAGGCATTAAATTAGTTAATGGCTTGTATTGTCATTGATGTCAACTTGATATCATCTGTATGGTCATGTACATAATGTGAAAGGCTTCATAGAATCAATGGAATAGAGATTATGCTTTTAGCAATGCATAAAAGTCAAGTATTCACTAAGTGACATACAACACCGATGGAGTGCACACCATCGGTAAATGCAAAGAACAAAGTCATAGTAATACCTGACGAGAAGAAGATAGTATTGCCCGATGAAGAAAAATCATAGTGATACCTGACAAGATGAAAATAGAGTTGCCCAATGAGAAAAATCCAATGATGCCCAACAGACAGAGATCCCAAAGCTGACTGGAGTCACACCGACAGAATTGGCAGTTATCACAAATGACTAACTGCAAAGTTGACTGATAGAACAGAGAGTTTAGAAAATGACAAAATATCTAGCTGGCAGAGCTTAAGGATTGACTTAACTAGTTGATTTATTTATTTTATTTTACCAGAGTTAAGTAATTGATTTAAAGAATATTTGTACAGTTGGCAAGAAGATAACTATGAGATAAATCAGGAGTTAAAGCTGTAAATCAAATTGGTTGGATTTTTTTTTCATGCCAAGAACCAAAAATCAAGAATCAAGAATCAATAACCAATAATCAATAATATCATGTCTATATAAGAGACAAGAACAATTCATTTCTACAATCACATACATGGAAGGGGAGTGAATAGAAAGAGGATGCTGAAGAGAAACTGATGAAGAAGAACTTCATACAATCCTTATCAATCAAGCTGAAGGAGAGCTAAAGAATTTTGCAGACACCAACAAACAGTGAAGCACAACATCACAGAGAAGAAAGTGTGGAGCACAAAGAATTGAATTGATACATTGATCAGATAGGTAATGTACTTAAATAGATTTGAAAATCTACAATTCAAGTTGCATTAGAAACAGGTTATAATGTTTCAATTTAACCATTGAAGCATCAAGTCTCTTAATAGAGCAGGACTTAACAGTCTTCTATATATTGAGGTACATCCCAAGGAGTGCCAAAAAGGTTGATTCATGAAAGTAGCATTGAAATTTCATAAAGCCTATTGACATCCTAAGAAGAAGGTTGATCCAAGGATGGTAGCAAGATTTTCTGAAAGCCTATTAACAGTATAAGAAGGAGGCTGATTAAAGCATGGTAGAAAATAGATGCCTGATACTAAGTGAAAACCTCTATGCATAAAATCATCTAACAAGGTCACACCTAACAGTGTGTTTTTAACCTTTAATAGGATTGGCTCCTAACAGGGTTCACTTCAGAAGAGTGAAAATTTGGGGTATCGGTCCCAGTGGTTTTTCCCTTAACAGGGTTTCCATGTTAAAATCTATGTGTTATGTGTGTATGGTTATTACTTTACTATTTTACATTTCACATATGCATTTTTGGATTGATTGGTATACTCTATATATTTACTAATTGTCGATAAATAGTTTTACTGCTTATCTGTAATCAAGGAGAATAAGGACAGAGAAGGAAAACTGACAGACAATCAAATCATTATTAGTATTTCATGGCATGTATCTTGTAGGGACTTAATAATCTAAGATGTATTTGATTGGTGATTAAAGTTTAAAGCATAATTTTTTAAGCCACTAATTCACCCCCCCCTCAATTATTACTAATAATTAGTATCAGAGCTTGTGCACTTAAAAGGAAGGTTTCAAGACCTAAGTAAAGATCACAAGATGAACAGACGAGATGTGCCCGAGTTGAACAAAGAAATTTTTTTTTCATGAAAAAGTAGGATAAGACTCCACTTATCAGGTATTGGTAATGATGTTACTCAATCCTTAGATACTGAATATGTGTTTCCTAAAGGAGTATTGACAGTAGATCAATTGAGAGAGAAGAATGCACATAACTACATGGTTATAGAGCTTTCTTCCTCACTCTTTGATGCTGAATTTGAAGATGTCAAGGACTACAAAGTTGCAAAGAAAATGTGGGACAAACTGAAGCATGTACATGGAGGTGATACAATTGTTCTGAGAGCCAAAGTAGAAAACCTTAGAGGAAAGTTTGATGATGTCAGAATGAACGAAGGAGAAAACATCACACAGTACAACACAAGAATAAAAAAAGTAGTCAATGTTATACGAGGTGTTGGAGGTACACTTGAAGAGGATACAGTGGTAAGTAAAATCTTAAGAACCTTATTTCCTGTATATGCTATTAGAGTTTCTACTATTCAAGACATGAGAGCAGTAGAAAAAAATATAGTTACTTGTGATAGTTTAATTGCTAGACTGATTTCATTTGAGATGAATAACTTTGACAATAGTGTCTTACCAAGTTTAGAGTTTGCATTTAAGTCTTCTATGAAAATAATCAAATCCAATCATAGATACTCATCTAGAAGGGACAGTGAAAGTGAAAGTGAAGAAGAAGATCTAGATGAAATAGAAGCACTTATGGCTAGAAGAATACATAGAGGGAAAGGTAAATACAAAGGAAAGCTACCACTTATATACTTTAATTGTAAAGAGATTGGACACTTTGCTGCAAGATGTCCTAACAGAAGAAAAGATGACAGAAGTACTGAGAGATATTTTGAGAAGAAATCTGATAGAGTTGATCAAAAATATTACAGAGGTTATCGACAATCAGAAAGAAGAGATACCCGAGACTACAAGGATAGAGGCAAGAAGGCTAGCTACCTAGCTACTTGCAAAGATGAAGATACTGACACCAAACCTCATGATGACAACGAGATGGTATTTGTGGATGTGAAGGATGATTCAAATGAAGATGAAAGGTATGAAGAAACTACACTCATATCTAAGGTTAGTGTTATACACTGAATTTGCGCCTCTGATCTCAAGCTCTCTTGGTCTTGATAATCCAGTATAATAAGGGAATCATCTCAAGATTGTGGGACCTTATGCTAACTGAGATAAGACCTCCAGATTCTAGGCTAGTTCCTCTTGGATAGTCACCTTAATTTTCTTCTTTTACAGGAAAGTAAAAATTTGGAGGGAAAGGGATAGAAGGAGTGAATGGAAAGGGAAAATACATGAAAGAAAACTACCTACTAGGTGATGCACCAAAATTAGGGTTTGGATCTCAGTATAGAGGAATGAAACCAATGGAGGAATTAGGTCCAATAAGTCACAACTCACTAGATAGGCTTGCATAAGTATTTCATAGGAAGGTCCGAACAGAGGACTCGACCTATGACCTGCAAACAAACATCCTTTTCTGCAACTAGGTGTAGGAATGAGACAAGACTGCTAGGGGTTGAAGTAGGCCCACAAAACATCTAGATCAGATCAAACACAATAACACACAAAATTACAGAAAATGAGAGGGACTAGGAACCCCAATTTCCATTAACAACATTCATAAACTTCAATCCAATAAGAGATAATCAAGATAGCCAAGACAGGGATGAAACAAATATCACAAGTACTTCAAGAATGTCTTAATCATCAATGGGAATCACAAATGCAGGAAACCACAAGGGTAGAAATATTGCCACAAATTGGTCTTTAAGAGAAAAAATCTCCTTACAATTGCCAATTCTTAGCACTAAGGCTCCCAAAAAAAACCTTAAATACAACACTCAACTACACGCAGGCAGGAGTCCCAAAAACTTAACTAGGGTTATAGATTTTACAATAGAATAATCCACCCTAGAACAAAATCAATCCAGTCATAAATGTGCTCCAAAGATGAATCCCGATCAGATCAGATTTGATTTCTTTTGCGCCCATCCCTGTACTTGATCATGCCCGTAGACACGCAACCCAGGTCCATCAGTTCAACTCTGCAAGTAGTCCTTGCCATGAATGCTCACCAACTGATCACATCTTCCCAGGACAAGGAATTGACCCCTGACAGCTGCCCAAATATCCAGAAGAGTCACAAAAGTCTCTGATTTGCAATAACTCTTCTGCAGACTTTAACAACTGCAACTTCTGATCTTTTAAAAAATCTGATCTTTCATCTGTAAAATATCTGATTTCCAACGTCTGATAAAATATCTGATTATCCCTCTTGACCTCTGTGAGCAAGCGACAAGCTTTCTATTCTTTGATCTGTCGCATCCTGAATCTCCTTTTCTTTCTTGATATTGAAACAAATCTAATCAGAGATCGACAGACAGTTTTGTGCATAATCTCCTACAATTAGAATACTCTGATCCACTTTGGAAACCGCTGCAAACTAAGAAAATCATCTCTGTTCTGCATATCCTGTCTTAATCTCATGTGTGAGTGAGCGATGACATTCATCCTTTTTCAATCGCTCACTCGTGAGCTGCCTCCTATGTTTTCATTTCATGCGCGAGTGCGCGACAACACCTTCTCCTTCTTCGGTCACAAGCTCGCGAGCCGCTTTCCTTTTATCTTTTCTGACCAGTGACTGAGTGATGTTTCTCTCCTCTTTACGTCATCGCATAGTCGCAGGCTATTTTTCCTTTCTATTTATTGCTCGGCAAGTGAGCGACAAGGCCTTTTCCTTCACTTGTCGCCTAGTCGCGAGCTGATCTCTGGTAGCACTTTCCTTTCAGTGACTAAGCGACGAGCCCATTTTTCCTTAATCATACACTCGCAGGTGCCTTTTCTTTTATCCCTTTTGATCGGCGAGTGCGCGGTGAGGCCTTTCTCTTTGCTCGTCGTACAGTCGCGAGCTGCATTCTGCTCACTTTTAAACATTGGCGAGTGCACGATAGTGTTGAACAATCACTTAGTCATGAGCCGTCTTCCTTTGATCTTCATTACTCGGTGACTGTGTGACAACTTTCCTCCTCCAGCTCATCGTAGACCTGCAGACAGATCTCCCTTTATCTTCATTACTCGGTGAGTGAGCGACGAGCACTTATTTCCCTGGTCGCACACTCGCAAGCTGATCTTCCATTATCTTTACTGATCGGCGAGTGCGCGATGGGCCACCCTCTTTTCTCATCGCAAGATCGCGAGCCCTTTCTCTTTCATTTGAAAACTGCAGTGACTGAGCGATGCGCTAGACAATTTCTTTGGTCACTCAGTCGCTGACCCTTGTGGCCCTTGAAAATCGTCTGCATAACTGCGCGACGCATCCGTCACTTAGCTCATCGCCAAATCGCGAGCTAGGAACCTGACCTGCAAAAAGGTATCGCGACTGCGTGATACACACCTTAAGCGCTGCACCCGCCCAGTCACACAGCTTGAACGACTTGACCTATATAGCTCACGATTTCACGATGCCCATTAACTTTGACTCGTCACGCAGTCACGCAACTTAAGGACTCAGATTTAAATGGATCACGACTGCGTGATATGACAAAAAGCAAGATTTTGAAAAGAGTTTAGCCATTTTTTTGTGGGAAACACAGAATTAGGCCAAATTGCATAGGAATGGAAAATTTGGGCAACAGTTAGTAAGAATGATATCTAGATTATAGATAGTGGCTGCACTCACCATATGACCAGTGACAAAGAAAAGTTTAACACTTTTGAATATTATAATGGTGGTATAGTAAGAATGGGAAATGATACTGTTGCCCAAATTTCCCATTTCTGTGTAATTTGGCCTAGTCTGCCCTGTCTGGCTTTCTCTGTCATTTTTTTTTTTTTCAGGTCTTCAGCTCAAACTTTGCTCAAAACCCTTAAAACCCCTGAAAAACCCTAAGTCTTCATGTTTGAATGATGAAATAAACCCCTAGCCTTGGCACGTTATGTTTCGCAGTTACTTTTTATGAGTCACTAAGAGCATGTGCTTAATTTCAAGTCGCGGGATCACGTGACCCTGGGTAAATATTCCCTTCCTTCCCCCGACTTCACTTTTCTTTGTGTCGCAAGGTCTCAGAACACTTTGGAATATTCCTTCTACGTCTTTCAACTTAGCTTTTCTCTTCAGTCGGGTAGTTGCCAGACCATGTTATAAGCCTTTGTAAAAATTTGGGACCCACTCAGTCGAGAAGTCACGAGATACCATCTTATAAGTTAAATGAAAGGGGGCCCACCACTCAGTCGCTGGGTCGCGAGAAGAATTCAATAGTCAATGAAGTGTCTCCTGACTTCGCGGTAGCCTTTGGTCACGTTGTTGCCAGATCAGGTAAATGTTAGCAGTTAACAAGTCTTCAGTCGGGTGATCACGGAATGATCCTGGCAGTTATTGAAAGTTGCTCAGACTTCGTGACTAGCCGTCTGTGGTCCCCAGTCGCATTGTCGCTAGAACCAAGTGATGACTCATCTCCCCAGTATGCAACAAATAATGAATGACTGTGTG
This sequence comes from Thuja plicata, assembly GCA_018584345.1. Taxonomy (NCBI): domain Eukaryota; kingdom Viridiplantae; phylum Streptophyta; class Pinopsida; order Cupressales; family Cupressaceae; genus Thuja; species Thuja plicata. Next base: position 204,609 of record MU217042.1, on the reverse strand, counting down.
ATAGGTGGCATAAGATGTATGGATCTTGAATGTTGTTGTCAGGTCGCCAGACAGAGGAAATTGGTTCAGCGACTTCCAGACTAAGTGTTCCTTCCCTTTAAGTCGCAGGATCATAGAAAAAGTTAAGGGTATGCTCAGTTATTTAGTGACCAAGCGACAGCCATCTGATGCAAAGCTTAGAAGATCCAATGGTGGTTGCCAAGTCTAGGAATCAAAGTGCCCCACAGAGAAAGTCCTCCCGACTTGGCAACTGGGGTTGTCGGGATGTTGCAAGAAGAATTAAGGGACACTTACTGACTGTTTGAAAGGTCAAAAGGCTCAAGCTTGGATTCCCTGACTTGGCGACTAAGCATGGTCGAGCAGTCTCAGAATAGAAAGATAGCATCCAGCGACTGGGCGACAACTGTAGCAGTCAAAGCAGACCAGTTAGTACCAAGGTCGCAGGACAGATGATGGGTTAAGGTTATCTCCTCGCGACTTTGATTTCACATAGTCGGGATGTCGCCAGAAGTAACTCAGGTTTGCCAAGGATTAAAAGAACACAGTTTCGCTGGGTCGTGAGATAATACTGTGGTTAGTGACTAAGTTCAACGACAAGGAGACTAGCATTCAGTCATGTAGTCGCCTGACCTGGAATTTGAAAAATGGCAGAAAAGTTTACACTGTGAATCGCTCAGTCACCGTTCCATAAAGGTAAAGCATTCTCAGCTCGCGACTGTGCGATCAATGAAAGATAGGTGCTCGTCACTCAATCGCCAATGTTTAAAGGTAAAGCATTCTCATCCTGTGACTATGCGATCAATGAAAGATAGGTGCTCATCGCTCAATCACCAATGTTTAAAAGAGAAAGGTTCTCAGCCTGTGAGTGTGCGATGAAGAAAAATGGATGCTCATCGCTCAGTCGCCGTTCCATAAAGGTAAAGCATTCTCAGCTTGCGACTGTGCGATTAATGAAAGAATGTGTCGTCGCCCACTCACACAGAAAACAAAACAAAGTAGAAGTTGCTTGCGAGTGCGTGATCATAAAAGATGTAATGAATATAGGAGCTCGTCTCTTAGTCTCTCAGAATCAAGAAGGAAGAAGGCATAGTCTGCGACTATACGATGATGATGCAGATGAAGTTGTCAGAGCCCAGGTTGTCTCAGTTGCAGAGGAAAGATGTTTTTCTCGGCTACAGGATTTCTAAGGATCAGAGGGGTTCCAATCATAGAGAATTATACAAAGAGTAGTCTCCTGATATTTGAATAGATTTGTTTCAGTGTCGGTGAAAAAGAGGATATTCAACATGCTGCAGAGCAGAGTTATGGCTGAATTTCCAAAAGTGTCAGGAAGCTTAGAGAAGAAGTCTTGAGCGATGACAAGGAGAACACTTGGCTATGCACTGTTCACAGACAAGAGGGACAGTTATTACAGAGGAGTATGGGTGAACAGGTGTGCACAGCTTTTAGAGAAAACATAAATGCTACTAGCCGCCATCTAAAAAATGTGATTGCAGTTGCTAGATCGAAGAGGAGCAAGAAAATATCCATGAATATCTATTTGACTTGGTCATTTTCCACCGCTTATTCTCTCTCTTTTCATCTCTCTTGTGATTTTAGGGATAGGGTTTTCCAGGACCATCTGAAGCTTGTTGCATCCTAAAGAATTCCAAGATGGTCACTGCCCTATATATAGCTTGAAAGTTGCAATTGCAAGGGTCGATTCTTGTTCCTTTTGTTCTTGCTATTTTTGTAACTTTTCTGAGTTCCTGACAGAGACAAAGAGACTTTGTAACCCAAGAGTTCATTTTTATGCAGAAGGCATGCTCTGTGACATTTCTTTATCCTTGGTGTATTTTTTGTATGAGTCTGTAACTCACTATGAGAAGTAATATGCAAAGTTTCAATTCTTGGATCAATTTGTTGAATTGTGTCAACCTTGTCTCTTTTCTACTTGTCTGTATGTGTCTTGATTGTTGATGGATTAACTGTGGATGATTTTATTCCTCTTAATCAGTCCTTTCATATCATCTATTTGCAGAAGAGTATGTCTTCTTGCAGGTTGTGACTAGTGTTTTACTGTTTAAAGCTGTTAACTATGAAGAAGTCTTTCCTTTTAACTGGTTTAATCATGACCTTGTTATGAAATATTGATGCATGCCTATACAAGAGATTTTTGTTTTACTTACAATTCAGAGATAGTTGACCCATGGGTTTATCCTGTGTGTGTTATGTTTTCATGCCATATTCGGTGCATCACCTAGTATGTAGTTTTCTTTCAGTCATTTCCCTTTCGTGCAATCCTTCTATCCCTTTCCCTCCAAAGTTTTACTTTCCTATTTGAGAAGCAAATTAAGGTGATTATCCAAGAGGAACCAGCCTAGAATCTGGAGGTCTCATCACAGTTAGCATAGGTCCCACAACCTGGAGATGATTCCCTTGTTATATTAGATTATCAAGACCAAGAGAGCTTGAGATCAGAGGTGCAAATTCAGTGTATAACATTTCTGGCACGCCCGGTGGGACTTAGAGATGATTTTTAGTTCTGTTCAAGCTTTATTCTGCTACTATTTGGTGTGGACAGTAGCATTTTTTGCCTTTGGAGGCAAGTTCTAATCACATCTGGCGACTCTGGAAAGTCTACTGGTTTCGAAGATCAAGTGCTGGTATGTTTCAAAGCTTCCATTTTAAAAATCCAGTTAGTTATATGAGTAGACATGTCAAGTTATTATGGAAAGTCAGGTTATTCACCATCCTATCATGAGAACAATGCTCAATGGGCTGGTCATTAGCCTTATCAAAGCCATCCACAGTCTGCTTTTATCCTAAGCTTCTATACAGATGCACAAAGCTATCATTACATCCAACATGCCCCAAATGAATATGCCCTCATGCAAGACTATGAAGAGGCCCTCAAACAAGGTAAGCTATGGGCACAAAGGGCACAACTGCAAATGCAAATCCATCTACCACCTCCTATTTACCACCCAACCCCCTTGCTTAAATTCCTCGACAGCCTGTTTGTCATCAACCACAAGAAAGTTATCATAATTGTTGCCAAAATCACCCCAAACCTATTACAAATATAAGCATAGGTGATATTTTGACACAATTTCAAGAAGAGATGAGGGCCTTGGATCAAGAGCGGGAATACTACACACATCAAGAGGAGCTATCCTATCAAGCTCATGTACACCAACAAGAGATGGAGGCTCAAAGGTATGAATAGGAGCTTATTGCCAAGCCAGTTACAGTCAAAGAGGAGCAGATGAGGTTGTTGTGTGTATGACTACAAGAGCTAGAGGCTCAGACAATTTCCTGTGTTCCAGCTCAGCCTACTTGTGATGGAGTTACTAAGCCTATAATTCCAAGTTTTAGATTAGGGGTTTCTTCTCAATCCCCACCTCAACTTTCAAAGCCAAAGATTCTAAGTTTTAGGGGTCATAATCCTGTAAATCCCATAGAAAACCCCCTACAGGAACCTTTGATTGAGCATAAACAACCAAGTCACCTCATTAGTTCCCCTGCTCCATCATGTCAAGAGCCTGTTAGTGATCAAAATATCCAGTAGACATGGAAACCTTCATGGAATCGGCAGTCTGATTATCAAATGCCAAATCTTGCTAATGGTGCCCCTTGTGAGCCAGTCCAAGGTCAGGAGGCAGAGTTTCAAGAGTATGAGCAACAAATGAGACAATTCCAAGAAGAGATCAATCACAGGGCTAGCATTGAGATAGCAAAGTTGAAATCACAAATTTCTAAACATAAGGCTCTTAGTCCTTAGATCCCAAGTTGGAGGTGTTGGTTGCATTTCATGTTTTTTCTGTTTTGCCTTTTTTCCTGTCTTACCCTCTGCAAAATTTTTAGGTTTTCATGCTTAAACCTTGTCAAAATTGTCAAAACCCTGAAAAACCCTAGCAACCAAGTATTAAAATGATGTATTTTGAAACCCTAGGCCATGTATTTATATTTCATCATTACCTTTTTCATCTATTCAAGACATGTGCTTTAAGTTAAGTCGCATGATCGCGTTACTAGGAACGAATATGCTAAATCATCTCCCGACATCGCTTTTGCCTTGTGTCACGTAGTCTTGTTAAGAAATGGAATATTCTCTCAGTGTCTCAAGACTTAGAGATTTTGCTTTAGTCGGGTTGTCGGTTGAAATTTGTAATATAAAGCTTTGAAATGAATGGGACCCGCTCCTCAGTCGGGTGATCGCGAGAAGAATTGGCAAGTCAAAGAAATGTCTTCCGACTTCGCGATTCACTTCATGTCGCATGGTCGCTAGATCAGATCAGTCAAACAGTTAAGCTCTTTCTTTAGTTGTGTGGTCTCGTGATTAAATGGTGGTTAAGAGATAACATTCCCGACCTCACGACTAGCTGTTTGATATTAGTAAAATTACTCAGTCGAGATGTCCCTAGAGAAGGGGCGATGACTCAGTTATTCAGAAAGTATTACATGGACAAAAGAATAGATGACATCTGTCACAGGACTAGTGGTTGTCGGGAGGTTTCCAGAAGAAGGAAAGGTATCAAGCGATAAGGAGACTAAGGTGTTTTTACCCTCAGTCGCGAAGTCTCTTGATAATTTAAGGGCATGAGGAAATGTATGGCGATTAAGCATCTGCCGTGCGATGAAAGAAAGATAGGATCTGATGATGGTCGCGAAGTCTTGTGATAAAAGTGCCCCAGGGAAAAATTCCTTCCGACTTAGCGATTAAGGTATGTCACAAGGTCACTGTAAACAGAGAAAGGGTACCCTTTTCAGTAAAGAAGTCATGATAAACTTATCACCCGACTCAGCGACTAGTGGTTTTTGTGTAGTCTTGAGAAGAGAAGTAAGGATCTAGTGACTTAGCGATAACAGTGAATGTTAAATGGTAACGGCTTGTCGCAAAGTCTGGAGAAGAAGGATGAGTTAAGGTTAACTCCATGCGACTTCAATTTCACCATTGTCGCCTGATCGCTAGAAGGAATTGGGTTAGCCAAGGTAAAGAAAGACCATTGTCGCCTAATCTGGAGATCAGATTAAGAAAAAGTTCTCATGACAAAGAGACTTAATGAGGTTGTGAGGTTGCTTGATAACAAGATCTAAGAAAAGCAGCGCCAAGTGGATGACACGACAAAGAAGATCACCCGGCGGCCAATCAGATACATGAATTGTTGATTACTGTGTACAAAAGGTAGCTGAGATGTATGACAGAGGATGAATCATATGATGCCATGTCAGCTGTCTTAACCGTTTTATGATTCTGCCAAAAGATTCATGATTCAAATTTGATTTTCTGTCACCTCGCGCAACTACGGCTAGGTTTTTAAACGTTTCATGACATATCAACTTAATGGCAGAACTGACATTTCTGAATTTTGAGCCATGTACTCTGAATCCTATAGATATAAACAGAGGATCATGCATTCATTCTTGTTCACCAAGTTTAAGATTTCAGAGCCAAGTTGTTATTTGAGCGAAAAGTGATATTCAGAGCTGTTGCAGTGTTTCAAGGTGATTAAGGTTTCTAAAAGTTACAGAGAGTTGATATTGGAATTAGATTTGTTTCAATATCATTCACACAGAGAATTTTAAGTTCTTGCAACAATGAGTACTGCTATGAGCGCTGCATCTACTAGTGGAGGCAGTGGAGAGGAGCAAAAAGGAAAACACAGCTTCTCAGACGAGTTTCTTCAGCTGTTACTAGGATCAACTCAGAACAGGAAGATAGATGCTAGAGAATTCAAAGATGACTTCAAAGACATCAGAGATGTTGTAACCCCGGGTACAACACGTTATTCTCTGTTTACTTATTTTTACAAAAAAATTGATAAACCTATCCCTGTGTCAAACCCTTGGATATCTAGTTTGGGTAGGTTATTAGTGCCTGATGTATTTCTGGATGTTGACCTATTTTTGGACCTGGCTAACCACTGTGATGTACTCACAAAGACCATCAAAAGGGAGGATGGCACTAAGTTTCTTGTCTTAAATAGAAACTCTTTCATGCAAGCATTTGGCCTTTTTAGCACTATGTCAACCAGAATTCACATGAAGAAACAAGAAAAGAGATATAGTAATAAGCCTGGTGTTGCTAGGCGCTTATTAAAGAAGCATATGCCATAAGAAATAAGAGATAATATAGGTCCTCAGGCTAGACCATACCCATATTTTTACAAGGACCTACACTTCTATATCAAGTATAATGCCTATGCTCTTTGCAGAGTATTAGGAATAGATGGAGATGCTGAGAGAATGGGTCATGGCATCTTGATGATGGTCCTGGACCTGCAGGAAATACACTCTAGCACAAGTTATGATTATATCCAGCATATAATCGATGAGATGCATGAAGGGTTCATTGCTACACAAAACAAATTGAAGAACCCTAAGGAGAAGGAGCCCAAGTTCCTGCATTATTCAGTTTTAATGCACCTGCTCCTGTACTACAACTTCACAATCATGGAGACCCATAATTTGTCTCCACAAAGATTATTTCAAGGACATCCAAATCCTATCCAGTTTTGGGTTAGGGTTTGGAATTTTACTTCAAGGGATTGTGATTTTTGTGCCTTTGAGAATTGGATAGTGTTTCCAATAATAAAGAGTCTGGGAATTAGAAAGACCAGGATTCCCTTGAAGGTCATACAACTACTAAGGCCTTGTGAATATCTGGAGAATTGGTCTGGAAATCATAATTGGGGTGATTTCTATTTAGAAGAGAATTTCACCATATTTAGAGTGTATGGGTGTGTTCATCCACCCCATATTTTACCTTATCATGTACCAATGAGAGTTGCTGCCATGGAATTCATCTGGCAGCTGATGTTGACAGATAATGAGCATTTTGCTTCACACAAGAAGGGGACCATAACCCCTAGGCAATTCAATATTGAAAATTTCACAATAGGTAAGAATGCCATGGATGAAGTGAGTCAATGGCTACAAAAGTTCAGGATGGGGGCAGCCCCTTACAGATATATAGACCCAGAAGGCTTCATGGCAGGGGTCAGAAAATTGTACACTCCTACTATCCCAAATACAAATGTACACTGTGAGTGCATAGAGGAGGATGCTACAAGGAACAACCTGGATGAGGATGACATCCATATGAAAAGGTTGAAGATCCAAGAGTTGCTGAAGATGCAACTACAAATAAAAAGAAATGGGTTATCATTTGGAAGTTTTTACCCTGGCCTCAATTATTTTGACAGAATCAAAGCCATGATTGACAACTATGACATGTTGTTAGATCAGTTGGATACTGTCCTTACAAAGAAAGGTTCTCAATCTCCTGAGCATTCTGAGTCAGACTATGATAGTGGAGATGACAGTGACTATGCAAGACCTTATTTGTCTCCTCCACCACAACAAGCCCAAGGACAGGAAATTGTTGAGAGCTCACAGTTGCAGGGAATAGAGCAACACATCATAGACTTAATTGTTGCAACACAACCAGATGATGTAGAAGAGCCTGCTGCTAAGAGGCAGAAATTAGAATTAGGCCAACCTTCAGAAGAAGGGCAGAAGATGAAAAAGGACAAGGTTAAGGCCTTGATACCAAGTACCAGGTTATATGACCATAACCTGAGGAAAGCAATTAGGCAAGGCAAGAAACAATTGCCTGATCCAGAGGATGAAGTAGAGATCCCATTGAGGTCATGCGTGGATGAAAGGCTGCTTAATCAGCAGAAGTTCTTGAATGATGATAACTTTGTCAAGATAGAGGAATTTAAAGATTTCCTAAGGTGGCACAAATCAGAGCAATTGAAATCCCAGTTACTTGTGGATGGGAAGGAGACAATTACAAATGATGCTCTTGTTGCCCTGCAAAATTATGACCCTGAAATTGAAGACATTTCTCCTGAAGATGCCAGGAAATTGGTACTGGGAAGTGGTATCTTATTAGCTGAAGGCTGGGATTTGGCATCAGCATTTGTTATAGATCAAATTAGAAAGCAGCCTGACCTTAAAATGGTCAGTGAAGTATAGATAGGGGATATGATCAAAGGATTTGGGTATGACCCAAAGTCACAAGCTTTTGCTACGTGGAATCTGAGCCCTAAGGAACATAAGCCCCAATTAGTAAACATACAAGAAAATGTGGTGGGGAACCAGATGGTGTGGTCAGTGCAAAACACAGGAGACCTAGAAATCTCTCAAATTATGACACACTGGGCATAGCTAAATCAGGACAAGACAAGACAATTGTCTGAGAGGTATACAGCTTTGGTAGAAGAAACAAGTGCACTATCTAAAGATAGAGATATGTGCCACATATAGTTATACCAAAGAGATCAAATGATAAAAGTATTAACTGATCAATTGGAGGCTAAACCAGAGGTGGTATATGTGCCTACACCTCAGCAAATTAAAGACAAGCCTAGATTAGAAGAGGCTGTAGAACAGAAAGAAGATGAAGAAAAGGGGAATGTTATAGCATTAAAAGCATTAAGAGGCATATTGCAACATAGGATTGAGATCCTTAAAGAGAAAGCTGATGTTTTAATAAATACTTACAATAAAATGCCTACATTGCATGCAGAAGTACTAAGGTATCTTCTAATCTTGAACCCCTATTTCACAAAGTGGTCTGCCAGAGCTAGTCTGTTTGAAAAGTTGACATCATTGCAAAACATTAGGGCAGACTTTCCTCCAATTGTGACAGAGGTAGAAGATGAGATCAAAAGGGTAAATATTGCTCTCTCATTCTTCAAGGGAAAATTAAACCAGATAGAGGCTAAATTGATCCTTTTCTCAGCTGATTTTAATAGGTTTATCCCTGCCTTGAAAGGAGAAGATGACCAGGTAAAGTCAATAGATGCCTGGAGAAATGAATTCGATACTAAAATGCCTAGTGAAGAGGCTTTTCTTTTGGGAAAGGATGTTGATGTTGATGGTTTCAATTTAATATTGGATGAAGCATTTAGGGCTGAAACAGACATCAACAAATTCCTCCTTGATGTAAAAAACATCACCGATGCAAGATGGGACAGACAGAAAGTATAGGTACAAAGCACTCAAGACTTCAATTGGCCAACTGATGATGAAGTAAAGGCATGGGAAGTCATGACAACACCAAAGAAAAAGAAACCTGTAGTAGAGGAGGAGATTTTGGATGATGAATGAGGTGACACTTGGTGCTGCACTGTTCATGAACTTGATGGATAGTTAGTTCAAAAAGAAATGTAGGTGAGCAGGCGAGAACAACTGCCAGGACTTCATAATAACTACACCAGCTACTATCTACAATCAGATTGCAGTCGCAAGGTCGGGAGAAGAACAAAGATATCAGATTTTACCTTTTTGACCCAGTCACTTCATCGTTTCTCTCTCTCTTTATTTTATCTGTCATACATCTTTAGGGTTAGGGTTTTGAGACCATCCGAACTTGTTGCATCCTTAGGGATTCCAAGATGGTCTAAAAGTCTATATATATGATAAGAATTGTAATAGTTAAAGGTCTTTGATCTTTTGGAACATTTTTGTGAAGAAGAGATAATATACTACAGAACTCAGATATTCTGGTTCATGTGTATATTTTGATGCTGTGTAAAACTTTCATGTATAAACAAGCTGGATTACATTTATGAAATACGGTGCAATTTTACTCCTTTCAACTGTTGTCTCTTTACTTTGTATGTATGTTTTTTTGTGTTAAGGTTTATAAGGTATTCAGTAACACTCTGGTTATAAGGTAACCATCTAATTTTTTACAAGCTTCTCTCAAGGAGGGAATTAAACATTATGAATGATTTCAGGAAGCATACTATTTAGTTAAGGATTTGATACAATGGTCTGGAGGTAACAAGATAGTTTGTAAGGCAATCTATCCTAATTGTTTGAGCTTTAAGGCAGTTCAGTGTATCTTGTTTGTGTGATTTCTTTGCTTATTATTGACTCTATAGCCCAAAGGATAGGCACTGGTTTAGAAAACTATCTAAATATCTATCTGTGTCTCAGATGTTCTAAGTTATCTGTTGGTTATATTTCCTGTTTTGGCTACTGTGCCTCGTTCCTTGTCCTACCCTCTGAAATTTTTTTGGTTTTCATGTCTGAGCTTTGCTAAAATTGTCAAAACCCTGAAAAACCCTAGCCACCAAGTGTTAAACGATGCATTTTAAATCCCTAAGTCATGTCGTTATGTTTTCAAGTTACTTTTTCATGTCACTTTGGGCATGTGTTTTAATTTGAATCACCTTGTCACGATACCCTGAGCGCATATTCCAAATGATCTCCCGACTTAGCTTTCCCTTATGTCGCGTAGTCTTGATAAGAAACAGAATATTCCATCTATATCTTGAGACTTAGCGATTTCCTTGTAGTCGGGTTGTCGCTTGATATCATGTTGTGACCTTTTAAAAGGAACGGGACCCACCTTCAGTCGGGTGATCGCGAGAAGAATTGGAAAGTCAAAGAAATGTATCCTGACCTTGCGCTTACTTCATGTTGCATGGTCGCTGGATCAGCTCGGTCAAACAGTTAAGCTCTTTCTTCAGTCGCGTGGTCTCGTGATAATTAGCGGTTAGTAGATAACAGTCACAACTCAACGACTAGCGGTTTCATGCTAAGAGAGTTCCCTCAGTCGGGATGTTGCTAGAAAGGATTAAGGGGCACGTGCTGACTGTTAAGATAAGTCAATGAGCTCGGTGCTAGGTTCTCCCAACTTGGCAACTAGGCTTTGTCGCGTGGTCTTGAGATGGGGAGATAGCATCTGGAGATCAGGCGACAAGCCATGGCAGTCTAAGGTGACATTTAGGCGCAAGGTCACGGGAAGAAAAGTGAGTTAAGGAAAATGCCTCGCGACTTGGAGATTTCACAGTCACCTTGTCGCTGGATCTGAGATCGGGTTAAACAGAGGTAAAAGTGCTTTGTCGCCAAGTCTTGAGATTTAACCAGGGTCAGTGTCTGATGCTCGCGACAAAGAGACTAACGGTTGGTCGCGAGGTCGCAGGACTTCGAATTTGAAATTTTGGTGCCAAGTTTGGCACTGGAGCATTCGTCCGCCATGGTTTCTCTGTGCTCATGTTCCAGGATTGATCAGAGAGGTTTCAATTGTAGAAGGCCATGCACAGAGAGTTTGTTGATCCCAGAATTAGATTTGTTTCAATGTCGGTGAAGAAAGAAAGATTCAGAGGCATGGAGAAAGATGCAGAGTCCACTCGAAAGTTATTTCTCTCAGTTGCAGCTGGCAAAGGCATGGTCATGATCGAGGACTCATTAATGAGAAATTGAGTGGTGACCGTCAGGGGTCACTTCTCGTCCTGAGAGGTTATGGTCAGTTGGTGAGCATTCATGGCAAGGTATACTTGCAGAGTTGGGCTAAATGAATCTAGGTTGCGTGTCCACAGGCAGGATCCAGTACAGGGATGGGTG
>MU217042.1:176509-186759 GCA_018584345.1 Thuja plicata | reverse complement strand
AAACGAAGAAGGACCTTATCCAGTCCTTAGCAATTAGGCTTTTCTTGTCCCTGAATCAGTATTAGAAAGCATGGTGTTCAAGTAGTTATTTCAAGCACTGTGATTCATACAAGAAAAATCCCTAACATTATCAAAACCAAATCATTTTAAATACTCTGTTACTAAGAACATATAAGCTAAACTTGTGAAGGACCTCTGTCAGCAGGACACTGTCCATATTCTTGATTACTTGAAGAGTGAATCAACTAGGTTAACCCTCCTATTAAGAAAAGGAAGGAGGATGAAAAGAATCCTTGTATCACTGGTTATTGTTATGTTAATAACTATGATTTGCATGGTAATATCTTGTTTATGGTTATGCTTGATCATCAGCAAGATAATTCATAAGTTGGTCCAATAAAGATACATAGATAATCAGTGTCCACATCAACAAATACTGTGTTAACAGCCATCTTGAAAGGTAAAACCTGCCTGAGTATTTGTGGAGCTCAAAAACGAAGAAGGACCTTATCCAGTCCTTAGAAATTAGGCTTTTCTTGTCTTTGAATCAGAAATAGAAGGTATAAGATTCAAATAGATATTTCAAGCATTGAGATTCATACAAGAAAAATCCCTAACAAAGTGGCGACTCCGCTGGGGATGGAGTTATTCAAAGGATTATTTTTAAATACTAGCCCAGGATCTGGTTACAGATAAAAATTTTAAACCCATTTTTTTTTGTCATACTAACCCTTTCCTTGATAGTTATTCATGCATCCCAGTTTATTGGGTGGCGACTCTGAAAAGGAAAATCTCTGAGATTAGTGCAAAGTTATAAAATGTCTTACAGAATGAATACTAGGTCCAAAACAAGGGCTAACCCTGAGAAAGTATTGAATGAAGGGAACCCATCAACCTCAAGAGGTGGAACCTCTTGGAGAAAAAAGAAAAGCCAGGTTGATATGGAAAAAACTCCCTTAAAAGGTGAGGAAACAAATGTCAGAAGTGATAGAAATACTGTTCAGCACTCTTATGATGGAAATACCTCAGATTATGAGGAGGCTGCTAAAAGAGTATTGGACTCACCCACAATAACTTCCACTTCAAATGAAAGGGAAGATATTACTACACCCACTTCAGACTCAGAAAATGACCCTTCTGATATGTTGGATAATGAAGAAAAATTTATTTTAAAGCAGCTGGCTTTAGTCCAACAAATGAAAAAAGAAAGAGCGATAAGAAAGAAAAAGAATGATCACAAGGATCTTGATAATGATAGAAAAAGACATCATAAGAGTCAGGTTACAAAAGAAACAGATAAATCGCATAAAAAAAAGGAAATACCAGTCATTCAAAAGGCTTCTGCTTTACAAATAGATAAGGGTAAAAAGAAGATAGGTGAACAAAGAGAACAAGACCTTAAGATTCAGAAACCCATTGTTGAGAAAATGTCCAAGTTGGAGGTTGAGTTAGAAAAGCTTAGAATAGAGAAGGAAACTATGGAAAAAATGCTAGAAAAGGCCCAAATGGAGGCTGCTACCATAGAAATGAAGAAGAAGATTGATTTTTTACAATCTTCAAAATATTCTTTTTCTGGACCAGAGAACAACACATCTTCTAGAGGAAAAACTACTAAGGATAAGGAAGATGATAAATTCCAAAGGAAACCTCTACATAGTGAAAGGTACAAACAGTTTGACTTTGTGGGTATCCCTGGATACCCTAATTCCTTTCCTAAAGATGTTGGTGATATAGGAGAAAAGCTCCCTAAGTTTGCTGGTAATAATGTGATATCTTGTGAAGCACACTTAAAAAAGTACATTGACTTTGTTGATGATTTCAATATCACCCATGAGGATGTTTTAATGAAAATTTTTGTTCAGTCTCTTGTTGAAGATGCAAGAGAGTGGTTTAGGAGCTTGGCTAATGGCTCTGTTGTTTCTATGGACGAACTGATTGAATTATTCAAAGATCAATATGGTGATAAAACAAATAAAGGTTTTTTATTGAATGAGTTCAATAATATTAAGAAGAATTATAATGAGGAGGTTACAGAATTCAACATAAGATTCCAAAGGGCTATGCATAAGTTTTTTCAAAAAATAAAGCTAGATGAAGAAATTTGCCTAGCAACTTATTTAAATTCCTATGACTCTAAAATGGGATATGCTTTGAGGGATAAGAACCCTACGACACTTACTGATGCTTACAAGATAGCAGTAAACATTGAGATGAATAGGAGGGATGATCCCAGGTTTAGCAAGAGTAATCTGAAAGAACCTGACAAAGAATATAGAGCCCCTCAGAACAATAAGCCTCATTATAATAATAACTATAATCCTCAGAATAGAATGCAAAATCACCCTTATGGAACTCATTTCAAAGATGGGAAGCCTGTTAACACACCCAAGAAAGAAAGGACAGATGGCAAAACACCAGACCCTCTGCATAGATATTCAGTCCACTTCTGCAATGAAGAGACTTGGTGTGAGGCTTGTGATGCTCCTCACAATCCTGATTTCTATGTCATATCCCAAGATCTAAAAGTAACTGAGGAACAAGAAATTGATGAAGGGGAACAGTATGACCATAGCATGACTAACACTTACTCATGCCATGATACTGATAGTAGTGAAGAAGAAAATCATGAATCTTTTGTTTCACAAGTCAGGATTGGGGATCATCATCAATAGGTTTTGTCTGACAGTGAGATTGATGAGGCTGATGATAATATCAGATGCTATGCTCAAAATGATCAAGATGTTCCACTCTTAAGAAAGGCTTCAGACGAAGAAAAAGCTAGAATCACTGCTGAATTAGTGAGCAAAGCTAGAAGCAACTACCATCTGAGAAACAGAGTGGTAGGTGGAACTGGTAGTCAGTCCTCAGGTGTCTTCATAAAAGAAAATAAACCAGGACCCCAATATGTGCAGAAAAAAGAGGAACCTAAAAATGATATAAATAAACAAAAGTTCAAGGTTATCACAAAGACTGTGCAGTCAGATGTTGCACAAGATGAAAGTGAAAAAAGTCAGGAAAAGGTTGTCCCTGTTCAAAAGACAGACAACAAAAAGTTGAAAGAATCATTCCAAAAGAAAGGTAATGAGGATAATGAGATTACCATTGATAAGACAAAGTATATAGATATTGGATATAATCCGGTTGACATGGGTCACTATTTGTCTTAGATGATAGTTAAGGTGCCTTTCTTGGAAATGATGAGAATCAAAGAACATAAAGAGAAGGTGATGTCATTACTTGACGGTGTACCTATAATCAAAGTCAAAGATTCAGTGAATGTAGCAGTGATACCACCTTTTAAGGGAAATGAGGATGAGATGTTAACATCTGAGATTCCTCAAATATTTTTAAATGCTAATTCTGCCCCGAAGGTGGTGGATCCATTCTTTCTCTCTTTGATAATAAATGATAAGATGCTCAAGAATTGTATGATTGATTCAGGAGCTTCCAATACAGTCATGCCAGTTGAAATCATGAAGGCAATGGGGCTACAAGTGGACACACCTCATGGTAGGTGTAGAGAAATGGATTCTAGGGAAGTCCCTGTCATTGGTACTATTGAGGCCATGCCTTATAGACTGGCCCTTTTCCCTGATGTTGTAATGACTATGAATGTGCTTGTGGTTGATATACCACCTCATTATGGAATGTTGTTGTCAAGAAAGTGGAGTGCTTCAATGGGTGGAAGTATACAGAATGATTTATCATTTGCTACTTTCAATATTGCAGGAGAAGATGTCAATGTTTTAAGGGAGAGCCGAACTCCTCATATGATAGAGAAATATGAGGATACTCATATTAATTGTTGCATTGACATAGATATGGACAATTTCAGGATACAGAAGGAAGAGCCTTATTCTCAAGAGAAAGGAGCTGATTCTTTAAGTAAAGAATTAATCATACATGAGGATGGGATTTGGAAAATGTATTTTGATGGTGCTTGCTCAAAAGAAGGATCGGGAGCAGGAGTATTACTGATATCTCCATCAGGTACAACTTTCAAATACTCATTTCTGCTGGCTTTTCAATGTACTAATAACACTGCAGAATATGAGGCCCTATTTTTAGGACTTGAAATGGCTATTAAACATGGTATAAAATGCTTAAGATTATATGGTGACTCTGAGTTAGTAGTAGCACAAGTCCGGTCCAAATATGCTGTGAAGAATGATAGATTAAAAATTTATAAGCATGCTATTTGGGATCAACTCGAGATGTTTGATGCTTTCAATATAGCTTGGATAGAAAGGTCAAAGAATATAATGGCTGACTTTTTAGCAAATGTTGCTTTAGAAAATGATGATTTGACCCTACACGGAGTATCAATTCTCGAGGTTAAGACAAGACCAGTTATTCCAGACAATATATATAACTGGCAAGTATTTCAAGATGATCAAGACATCCTAAGTTTCATGCAATGTTTAGATCAATATGAAAATCAGAGTATAGATTGCAGTTCCTTATTGGAATCAGATAATGGAAAAGACTACATCTTTGGAAATGAATTAGTTGTACAATTGAGTTCTAATCAGATCCCTAGGGGATTAGTTGAACTAGAGGCATTGTTTGTTAGTAAACAAAATGATTCAGCTAAAATAAGTAATGCCAATGTTGAGGACTTGGAAGAAGTAAATTTGGGATCAGAAACTAGTCCTCAAGTAGTTTACATTGGAAAGGGTTTGGACTCACATATAAGGATAAACCTTATCAAGTTGCTAAGGAAGTACAAGCATGTTTTTTCTTGGTCATATGAGGACATGAAGGCCTATAGAGAGGACCTTTTCCAACATGAGATTCCTCTAAAATCATATGTCAAACCATTCAGACAGAAGCAGAGACCTATCAACCCCTTGTTGGCTCCCAAAATGCAGCAGGAGTTGGTGAAACTTAAAGATGCTGGCATAATTCAACCAATTAGACACTCATCATGGGTGTCAAATCTTGTACCAGTCAGGAAAAAGAATGGTGACATTAGATTTTGTGTTGATTTCAGGAATCTGAATATTGCTTCCCTAAAAGATAATTACTCATTACCAAACATGGAAGCAATGTTACACAAAGTGACTGGTTGTGAACTACTGTCCATGATGGATGGTTTCTCAGGTTACAACCAGGTTCTGGTCAAGGAATCAGAACAATACAAGACTGCATTTATCACTCCCTGGGGAACCTATGTGTATATTCGAATGCCCTTTGGTTTGATAAATGCTGGTGCAACTTTTCAGAGGGCCATGGATGTTGCTTTCAAAGAATTTATTGATTTATTCATGGTCGTATACCAAGATGACTTAACTGCTTACTCTAAAAATTCTAATGATCATTGTGATCATTTGGGTAAGATTTTCAATAAAGCTTTAGAATATGGTGTTTCATTGAATCCCAAGAAATGTCATTTTGCAGTGAAAGAAGGAAAGTTGCTTGGGCATATAGTGTCTAAGGAAGGGGTAAGAATAGACCCTGAAAGAGTAGAAGCAATTTAGAAGGTGGTTGCTCCAAAGAACTTGAATGGTGTAAAATATTTCCTAGGAAAGATTAATTTTGTCAGAAGATTTGTAGCAAACTTTGCTGAAATTGTTAAGCCAATTGTAAAATTGCTGAAAAAGGATATTAAGTTTACTTGGAATGATGATGCTCAGCAGGCTTTTGAGAGGATCAAGAAGGAAGTGCAAGAGACTCCAGTGTTGAAATCCCTAGATTATACTAAGCCTTTTTCCCTGTTTTCATTTGCATCATTCCATACAATTACTAAAATTTTACTTCAGAAAGATGAGCAAGGATTTGAACACCCCATAGCTTTTTATAGTAAATCCTTGCAGGCTGCAGAGCTCAATTATGACATAATGGAGAAATAGGCCTATGCATTGGTAAAGGCTGTAAAATCTTTTAGGCCCTACTTGGTGTGTGCCAAGGTGCAGGCCTATGTTCCACATTCAGCAGTCAAAGATATTCTTACCCAGTCAGAGGTCACTGGTAAGAGGTGTAAGTGGATTACAAGAATCCAGGAGTTCAATTTGGAAATTAACATCACCAAATTAGTGAGAGGCCAAGGCTTGGCCAAGCTTATGACAGAAGAAAACTTGGATCTTGTGCAAATAAATCAAGCAGAGACAAGTGATCAGGCTATTACCAGTATAGAGAGACAACCATATTATGCTAACATTGTCTTTTTTCTTAAAAGTGCTAAATGCCCTGATCATCTGTCTGATAACCAAAAAAGGAGTTTGAAGTTACAATCTCAGAGGTATGTGTTGATTCAGGGTGACTTATTCTGGAAAGATAAAAATGGTGTACTTTTGTTGTGCCTTGACAAGTACCAAGCTGAGAAAGTCCTAATAGAAATGCATGAAGGACAGTGTGGAGGTCACTTTTCTGCTAAGACAACTGCCCATAAGATTTTGAGGGCAGGTTATTATTGGCCTACTTTGTTCAAAGACACATACATGCATGTTAGGAAGTGTGAACCATGCCAAAGGTTTTCCAATAAGTTGAAATTTGCAGGTGCTCTGTTACTTAACCCAATAAGTACTGAGGCTCCTTTTGTTGTTTGGGGCATTGATTTTATTGGAGAATTTCAAGAGAAGTCCAGTGCAGGTCATAGTTGGATTTTAGTAGCCACTGATTACTTTACTAAATGGATTGAGGCTATTCCCACAAGGAGAGAAACTAGTAAAGTGGTTAGTGAATTCCTGCTAGAAAACATTTTGACAAGGTTTGGTGTGCCAAATAAGTTAGTAATGGACAATGCTATGAGTTTCAGGTCAGAAGAAATGACTAGTTTCTGTGAGCAGTATGGGATTACTATGTCATATTCATCCCCATATCATCCACAGGCCAATGGTCAGGCAGAGTCTAGTAATAAAAGTCTCTTAAAGATATTGAAAAGAACTCCGGAACAAAACAAGAGGACATGGCACACTAAGCTGAGATTAGCTCTTTGGGCTGACAGAATAACCATGAAGAAGGCAACTGGTCAATCACCATTTGAATTGGTATATGGATTGCAAGAAAGGTTGCCTATAAACAACTTGTTGCCTATTTGCCAGTATATACAAGAGGAACATTTAGATGTTTCTAATAACATGCAAAAAAGAATTATGCAGCTGAATGAATTGGATGAGATGAGAAGAAACAGTCAGAAAGAGAACATGAAGCTGCAACAAAAGATGAAATATCTATTTGACAAAAGGGCTACTGAGAGAAAATTCTAAGTTGGCGATCTAGTTCTCCAGTGGAATGCAAGGGCACAAGATAAAGGAAAACACAAGAAATTTGAATCTTTGTGGCTAGGTCCATTCATTGTTGCTGAAAAATTTGGCAAAGATTCATACTTGTTAAAGAACATGGAAGGTGATCTATTTGAGTTTCTTGTGCATGGCCAGTTCTTGAAGCCATTCATTGACTAAAGGTCCAGTGTGGACAAGCAAGTATGTATTATATTTTCCTTCCCTGCTTTTTGTTTGTAGATTGCTGTATATATTTCCCTTTCTGCAGTAGGGTTTTGCTCGAGTTAGTTGGTTTGCAACCAGAGATTCTGTGGTTCTCAGTATAACTTTGCATTTAACTATCCTCACTCAGAGCCACTGTTGGTTGCATTTCATGTTTTTTCTATTTTGCCTTTTTTCCTGTCTTACCCTCTGCAAAATTTTTAGGTTTTCATGCTTAAACCTTGTCAAAATTATCAAAACCCTGAAAAAACCTAGCAACCAAGTATTAAAATGATGTATTTTGAAACCCTAGGCCATGTCTTTATATTTCATCATTAACTTTTTCATCTATTCAAGACATGTGCTTTAAGTTAAGTCGCATGATCGCGTTACCAGGAATGAATATGCTAAATCATCTCCCGACATCGCTTTTGCCTTATGTTGCGTAGTCTTGTTAAGAAATGGAATATTCTCTCAGTGTCTCGAGACTTAGCGATTTCGCTTTAGTCAGGTTGTCGCTTGAACTTTGTAATATAAAGCTTTGAAATGAATGGTACCCGCTCCTCAGTTGGGTGATCGTGAGAAGAATTGGCAAGTCAAAGAAATGTCTTCCGACTTCGCGATTCACTTCATGTCGCATGGTCGCTAGATCAGCTCAGTCAAATAGTTAAGCTCTTTCTTCAGTCGCGTGGTCTCGTGATTAAATGGTGGTTAAGAGATAACATTCCTGACCTCGTGACTAGCTATTTGATATTAGTAAAATTACTCAGTTGGGATGTCGCTAGAGAAGGGGTGATAACTCAGTTATTCAGAAAGTATTACATGGACAAAAGAATAGATGACATCTGTCACAGGACTAGTGGTTGTCGGGAGGTCGCCAAAATAAGGAAAGGTATCAAGCGATAAGGAGACTAAGGTGTTTTTACCCTCATTCGTGAAGTCTCCTGATAATTTAAGGGCATGAGGAAATGTATGGCGATTAAGCGTCAGCCATTCGATGAAAGAAAGACAGGATCTGACGATGGTCGCGAAGTCTAGTGATAAAAGTGCCCTAGGGAAAAAGTCCTTCTGACTTAGCGATTAAGGTATGTCGCAAGGTCACTATAAACAGAGAAAGGGTACCCTTTTCAGTAAAGAAGTCATGATAAACTTATCACCCGACTCAACGACTAGTGGTTGTCGTTTAGTCTTGAGAAGAGAAGTAAGGATCCAGCGACTTAGCGATAATAGTGAATGTTAAATGGTAACGGCTTGTCACAAAGTCTGGAGAAGAAGGATGAGTTAAGGTTAACTCCATGCGACTTCAGTTTCACCGTTGTCGACTGATCGCTAGAAAGACTTGGGTTAGCCAAGGTAAAGAAAGACCATTGTCACCTAATCTGGAGATCAGACCATGGTTAAGAAAAAGTGCTCATGACAAAGAGACTTAATGAGGTCGCAAGGTCGCTTGATAACAAGATCTAAGAAAAGTGGCACCAAGTGGATGACACAACAGAGAAGATCACCCGGTGGCCAATCAGATAGATGAATTGTTGATTACTGTGTACAAAAGGTAGCTGAGATGTATGATAGAGGATGAATCAAATGATGCCATGTCAGTTTTCTTAACCGTTTTATGATTGTGCCAAAAGATTCATGATTCAAATTTGATTTTGTGTCACCTCACACAACTACGGCTAGGTTTTTAAACGTTTCACAGCATATCAACTTAATGGCAGAACTGACGTTTCTGAATTTTGAGCCATGTACTTTGAATCCTATAGATATAAACAGAGGATCATGCATTCATTCTTGTTCACCAAGTTTAAGATTTCAGAGCCAAGTTGTTATTTGAGCGAAAAGTGATATTCAGAGCTGTTGCAGTGTTTCAAGGTGATTAAGGTTTCTAAAAGTTACAGAGAGTTGATATTGGAATTAGATTTGTTTCAATATCATTCACACAGAGAATTTTAAGTTCTTGCAACAATGAGTACTGCTATGAGCGCTGCATCTACTAGTGGAGGCAGTGGAGAGGAGCAAAAAGGAAAACACAGCTTCTCAGACGAGTTTCTTCAGCTGTTACTAGGATCAACTCAGAACAGGAAGATAGATGCTAGAGAATTCAAAGATGACTTCAAAGACATCAGAGATGTTGTAACCCCGGGTACAACACGTTATTCTCTGTTTACTTATTTTTACAAAAAAATTGATAAACCTATCCCTGTGTCAAACCCTTGGATATCTAGTTTGGGTAGGTTATTAGTGCCTGATGTATTTCTGGATGT
Organism: Thuja plicata; assembly: GCA_018584345.1. Classification (NCBI taxonomy): domain Eukaryota; kingdom Viridiplantae; phylum Streptophyta; class Pinopsida; order Cupressales; family Cupressaceae; genus Thuja; species Thuja plicata. The sequence continues at coordinate 177,071 of MU217042.1, read as the reverse complement.
TGACCTATTTTTGGACCTGGCTAACCACTGTGATGTACTCACAAAGACCATCAAAAGGGAGGATGGCACTAAGTTTCTTGTCTTAAATAGAAACTCTTTCATGCAAGCATTTGGCCTTTTTAGCACTATGTCAACCAGAATTCACATGAAGAAACAAGAAAAGAGATATAGTAATAAGCCTGGTGTTGCTAGGCGCTTATTAAAGAAGCATATGCCATAAGAAATAAGAGATAATATAGGTCCTCAGGCTAGACCATACCCATATTTTTACAAGGACCTACACTTCTATATCAAGTATAATGCCTATGCTCTTTGCAGAGTATTAGGAATAGATGGAGATGCTGAGAGAATGGGTCATGGCATCTTGATGATGGTCCTGGACCTGCAGGAAATACACTCTAGCACAAGTTATGATTATATCCAGCATATAATCGATGAGATGCATGAAGGGTTCATTGCTACACAAAACAAATTGAAGAACCCTAAGGAGAAGGAGCCCAAGTTCCTGCATTATTCAGTTTTAATGCACCTGCTCCTGTACTACAACTTCACAATCATGGAG